>CM040983.1:4654541-4687450 GCA_022985145.1 Pangasius djambal | reverse complement strand
TATCTGCTTCAACGTAAGTGAGAACAGGAACTGACTTGTTTCGCGGCTGTAGAAGAAGAAAGCCTTTCTTTGTCACATATACATTACAGTACAGCCAAATTCTTCTTTTCACGTATCCCAGCTCGTTAAGAAGTCGGGGTCAGAGCGCAGGGTCAGCCATGATACGGCTCCTCTGCAGCAGACAGGGTTAAGGACCTTGCTCAAGGGCTCAACAGTGGCAGGGCTGGGGCTTGAACTCTCGACCTTCTGATCAGTAACCCAGTGCTATGGCAAATGGCCGTGGAATAAGAGGAATAAACCACTTTGTGATGTGCTGTTACTGGAAAATAATCAACCTCCGGGTGATGAGTAACTCCAGGTCACATGGGGCCACATCACACCACTGCATCATGGATTATTTTCCCATAACAGCATGCCCACAAATGTTTTATTCCTTACTTAGGAATAAATAGGCTAGCGTTATATGATCATTGTTAAAACTGGTATTGGTGATTGTTGCCATGGTGACATTCCAGCACAGTAGCAGAAGTGTTGATTTATGTGTGATTAGATTTTTGATTGGAGAAACATCTATCCTGATGTAGCAAAAATATTTATAAAAAATGTAAAAATTGAACATTTAACAATGAAATGAAGTAAAAAAAAAAAATAGAAACAAACTGATCACAATATAGATCTATCATCATTTGCCCTGCCCTTTGTTGCAATATAAGAAAATAAATTACTGCCTTCATCCAATTAGAAATGCATATTTTTCCTTGTCATTTAAATGATTACTAAGTCTGAGCACTAATTATGATACAGTGCTAATCAGACTGATCAACATGAAACAAAGAAAAGATTCAAACCCAAGATGCTTCAGTAGAAGTGTGTGTGTGTGTGTGTGTGTGTGTGTGTGTGTGTGTGTGTGCACGTGCTGATTTGAGCATGACAAGGCCACCCTGAGAGCATTAAACCTTTTAACAGCTAACATGCTCCTGCCGTGACCCTGAGGAACACTGGTGCTGTTTCAACACATTAACACATTAAATCCATGACCATGTCACCACTCACCACCTAGGACTATCTCTCTCTCTCTCTCTCACACACACACACACACACACACACGCTGCTGTCAGTATTAGCCAATGGCTTTCAGATCTACATGTTAAGGTTTTGCGTGATGTGAGCACAACCTCACATAGATATATATCACTCACTAAACAATTTCAAAACAATAGTGTGAGCTATGCACCAGCCACAGGACAAACTATAATTTTTTTTTCTATAAATACACACAAATAACACTTTGGTGATGAACTGAAAAGGTCCGCAGTGACAGACCGTGGCTCTTTGGTCAGCCCGGCATCTCACATTTCACTGGAAAAATGGCATTATTAAAGAACTCAAGTAGCAAATCTCCAAAGTGGTGGTCTAAAAGGTTGTATGATGAAATGCATGGCCACTTTTCTAATTAACATGCTGAGAAATCTGGACACGAGCAGTGTTTCACGTGTTTCATTACTCAAATGCAGGCCAAAGCATGGGAGCACTTATCCCTTTACATCATCTCACACTTTAGCAAAGTGAAGCTCTGGCAGCTACGCGGCTCATCCATCAGTGCAAATAAAGTCTGATGAAATGGATTGTGTTTTCGAGCAAGTTATCCAGACACCCATGTTTACACTGCATGCCTACTATATCATGTTTAAACAGAAAACTGATTTAAGGCATATATGAGAAAAGCACACACACACACACACACACACTCAGCGTCTGTTAATGACTATATCATTGCTGTTCAAATATCTCTGCTACTGATATAAATGAAAAAGCGATAACAACTGATAACTGACCTGAAAGGTGTAATGATCACGGATCTCAGTCGCATAACTCGACTTATTATTCAGCTATTCATCATAAAATATGAATTATTCAGTAAAACTGAAAGGAACGGTGTGCAGTTATGAGAGCGAGAATGTGAGTCTGGGTCTGTGGATAGTTCCTGGGAGTTTAAGTGGTTAAGGCTTTGAAACTTCATCACAATCATTCTGGACTTCATCCTGTCAGACTTTGACTCACTGTGTTTTCCTGAACAGAGCCTACAAACTAGGCTCATGCACTAATCTTTCATGCTTCTCAGTAAGGCCTGGGTTGTACTTGCTTTATACACTAACTGTAACTGGACGGTAAATGTAGCAGCAGACTCAGGGTTCCATATGTTCAGTCAAGCAAACTCCCGACCAATCAGCTCGCAGTATGTTCAGTCAAGCAAACTCCTAACCAATCAGGTCACAATATGTTCAGTCAAGCAAACTCCCGACCAATCAGCTCGCAGTATGTTCAGTCAAGCAAACTCCTAACCAATCAGGTCGCAATATGTTCAGTCAAGCAAACTCCCGACCAATCAGCTCGCAGTATGTTCAGTCAAGCAAACTCCCGACCAATCAGCTCGCAGTATGTTCAGTCAAGCAAACTCCCGACCAATCAGCTCGCAATATGTTCTGTCAAGCAAACTCCCGACCAATCAGCTCGCAGTATGTTCAGTCAAGCAAACCCCCGACCAATCAGCTCGCAATATGTTCAGTCGAAGATGTTTGTGTGTCAGTATTTCAACACTGCAACGTCACTAGAGATCTCAAATCTCTAATTCTTAGTTTATTGGTTTATTCTTAGTTTATTACTGGTAGCTGATTTACTGGTCTGGTCCTGATTTAATGGTAGACAGGTCCCAGTTAAATGGTGGCTGCATACATTGGTCTAAATGTATTTCTAGAGCTGACAGGTGGGTGGGAATTGGCAGGTGCTAGCAAGAACACAGGGTTATGCTGGTCTAAACTGTTTTTCAGAATGGCACTTTACCTTCCCTGCAGAGTGAAGTGCCAGAGTGGTTTTTCTCGCAAACCCGTCTAAATACACACAACTCATGAAACTGATAGAAAAGATAGGACTTGAGTTATTAATAAAGTTAAGGTCAGGGGTTGCCATTTGCAATGGAAATTCATGTAAATTCTAATGAGAGCCAACCACATCACGCATGTTTGCTCAAACTCATTCAAATTTCTCATAGCACCTGATTAGGTAACTTAGAATATTATACCTTATGATTATATCTTATTATATAATAACAGTTGTTAAAATTGAAACTCAAAGCTGAGATTTTTTCCCCCCGAAACGTTATCCCAGAGTTTCTGGATGCTGTACCGAGAAGCTCAGCAGGCTGATTTTACAATCTTTCGTTCCGTTGAGCAGTCTCGCAGAAATAAGTAAACATCTGTCTCTTTTTCCCACTGGCTCTGGAAAGCCCGGAGTGGAGAGATGCATTCTTTATGGGTAGAGATTGAGATAAGTGAGGGGAAAAATGGCATTCCTCACATTACAGCTCGGGTAATCATTAATACGAGCTGTACAGCTGCGATAAGCACAGCAGAGAGGAACCACGCCAGCCAGATTGGCTCTTACACGCACATAAACTACCTGTTATACTAATGCTAACGCTAATCATTAATATGACTAAACAAATCAAATCAGAGTTAATCAGTTCCTGTTATAGGCGTTTTTCTCTCTAAACCCTTATTATGCAGTAACGACAGTACAACAATGCATTAGGATTAGGATGTTAACATATTAAAAGTTAATGCGGTTAGTAAATTAGAGTTCGATCGATCGTATTATTGATCACAGTGAGGTGGTGTGTTTAGGTATCAGATTCATATCACACAAATCACACATGAAAAACTAGGGGCTTCCGTAATACCACAATATGACAATACTTCTGACTGAATTGCTTTGTTTTCCTTTTAGTTATTAGTTTACAGTATAGCAGAGTAATAGCTATTTGCTGAGGGCCTGCACTCCTAGCGTATAACGCTAACGTATATATTAGCATATAACGTTAACATTAATTTAATATTAAAGCATTTTATGTTGGGAATTGATCAATTAATTGTCATTTTTTCTGCATTTTTTGAACATTTAATGATTGAGTGGTTTGTCAATAAAAATAACAATCAAGTTCATGCAAATTTCAACTTTAAACTGTGTGCACTGAGGAAAAATATCACTTTTTCCAGACGCTTAAATCTCAGAATGTTTTCTTTTTATATTTCAAGTAGCCATCCCAGATCTAACATCCAAGGCCTGTTTCAGACTCATCGCATCCATAACAACCGGATTTATATCTGTTATATTCTCGTGTTCATTCAGCTCTCATATATTATATGTAATGTTTTATACTTAGGACTTAACAATTTGCAGCTTTTGTTAGAAACATGTAACTCCACATTTTATAACACTGATAAACTGCTATTCACCTTTATACCTCATCAATGTTGAATTCTCGATTCGGATTGGTCAGAAGGGGTTGATTAATTGATTAATTAACAGCGAGGCTTGGACAGTAGTTCTGCTGATACGATAGGAACAAAACACTTCGGGACGTGCTGTTATTAGAAAATAATCAACTTCAGGGTGGAAACTGTTGATTGTTCTATACTGCGTGTTTTATACACTGTGTTTTAGTTATGTACTATGTACAGTACGTGCATGTATTGGTTTTGAATATCAGCCTGGCTTTTGCCTGAAAGGTCACATGACCGGTTAAGATCACAGGACATTTAGGTAAACAACTCAACAAGCCTCATGCTGTAGTCTGGCATCTGTGTCAGAAATTCAGTGTTCGTGAATCTCATTTCAATTGCAAATCAGCTTCCCGAGGGCTAAAACAAGTTCACGTCCATTCTCTCTGCTTTGGAAGTGAACATAAAGGGAGTAAATAAATAAGACTTCAGAGGCTCTGTGCACTCCAGCAAACTAGAAAACCAACAAATGACTTATACATGATCAAGATATGCTGAAACTTCCCCACTTGGAGTACTCACATAAACCTACTTATCCTAAAAAAAATGGAGCAAAATTGCTTTAACGCAAAATGTAATATATCAATTAATATTATTTATTATATCATAATAATATATATATATTTTTTTTTCTAATGGTTTATTTAATTATATCATATCCCACTTATTTTAAAATTTCGGATTTAATGTATTAACATACAATCCTGTCTCATTAAAGGTTTTTCTTCATATCTTTTTATGTGCACAATAATTTTAGATAAAAAAGTTTGCAAAAAGAGCTTTATGAATAAAGTTCCCATTAGCAAGCTCGTATTCGCTGATTTCAGTTTATATTTTAAAATTAAATATGAGAGAGTGTGTTTTACCTGAAGCAGATAGTGTCGTCTGTCCAACTCCGACCTCCTGCTTGTCTCTCTCTCGCTCTGCTGTCTCCTTACACCTGCTCCTGCTTCAGCGCTGTTTCCGAACACCGGCCTCTAAACGTTCTGCTCTCTCATTAATCTCACAGAGCTACTGTCGCCCTCGGCTTGGAAAAATTCCCTGAGAAACTTCCCTGTGCCGACGAGCGTCTCGGATTACTCTTATCTAACGTTCTCAGCCTCTTTGTTTAGAAAGCGCTCCATTATATACGCCGGTGTGGCAGGACCTGTTCTCCTTGTTCATGGATGCAGGATTAGCAACAGGAGGCCAATTCTGAGTGCATTATAAATGCGAAGCATGGCTTTTGTTTTGCTTCTTCAGGCTTTTTTCAATGCTTTGTAATTCTGTACCTAAAGTGACCACTAGTTTGTGAAAGGTGCCTTATAAATGTATTATGTACTATAATCATTAGACTTATAAAACCTTTCGTGCCTTCTTGTAAAGACTAGGATGTTGTTCTGCAGCGCTTGTACAAACCCCGATCTCATACTTTTGCATTCAGTCGTGTTTGTTCATCCACAGGATCAAATGACAATGCTGGTGGAAAACGCTTCATTCTAACCAGCAGTGTAAACAGAAAGGCAGTCCTGTTCTCTCAGGACGTTTTTCCCCTGCACAAAGTACTAGAAACTCTGACAGCAGGAAACTGGAACAGGATGTACCAACAGGATCTAACAGTACCCTAGGAGAGGATCTAGCACTAGTGGTGTTCCTGATTTCCTGGTTCCTGGACAGAGCATCACACAACATGTAGTTTCAGCCTCAAAGACGTGAAAATTTTGTACACTTTTCTGGCCACAAGCTTCAGAATCTTCAAATCTGGAATCTGACTGGCTCTCCACACTTCCGTAGATACACAATTCTGTACACAATGAGCTTTTTTTCAGAGCAAGATATAGTCACTGGATTGAAACAAGTACAACTCGATGCCAACATCTCTGACCGGGATGCATCCGTCGCCAACAAGTCTAGTCCTTGTTACTAATTTGTATGCCTCAAAAGGAAGGAAGCTATTGAAGAAAAACTATTTCAGACATTTGACCTTGCTGTGATCCTGACCCTGTTTGGATTGATTAAAAATCTAATCAGAATCAGTTCATCTGCTGGCTACAATCATAACTCCAATCGTAACTCCAAATCCTACACACATTCAGTCACTCGTACTTGAGATATCATGCAAACGAGAATCTCGGACGGACGAACAGACAACCTGAAAACATAAAAAGTCCATGGCAGCCTGTCTTTTGAGAATTTAATTTGAACCGATCGGTGGCAGAAAACATCGCTGGTCAATTGCAACGTCAGTCAAATGGCCTCTTTTTGCGAAATTAGTTAGTTCTTCGCCGTGTTTATTCGCGTAAAATATCAGACTCTTTAGCAAAAGCCTACAAAACATTTCCAACACATTTACAATGCCATTTTTAACAGATCATTTTAAACAAATACAAATTTTTAAAGGTGGAACAGTTGAGGAGAATCAGGCACCAATAAGCATGGTCAGAGGATCTGATCTAACAGGAAATAAAAGGGATATAACTAGAGATGCACAATATGCATATGATACTATATAGCAATATGAGACACGTTATGAAACCCTTGATATGACATGATTTAATTATTTTAACCAAAACTCTATGCTGAATCATGAAATCGTTGGGATTCTTCCAGATATAAACAATTACAAGTGGCATCTTCAACAATTTATTTGTTGCTCCAATATCAGAATTACAGTATAGCATTACTGATTTAAAAAGATATATTGTGCAGCCCTAGCTACAAACATAGCCCAGATGCCTTTTAAAAAAATGTCAACTTGGCAATAATGTAAAAACATCATGTGCTATGATGATGCAGTTGCTTTTATTCATGAATACCAATGTTACCATATCAATCATCTGACAAACTGATGGAAAATAAATAACAAAAAGAACCCCCAATATCCCCTTCTGTCTCTGTGTGAAAGTGAGGCTTGCAGTGCCAAGAAGAGCCATTCACACCTCCTGGAACGCCTTTAGTCACCTGCATTATCAGATTGGACTGAATACTCAGAGGACATTAGCGCTGGCTAGGGCCCAGTCCTGACAAATGCTTTCAGAATGCACCTGTTTATCCAACCAGGCTGCGAGTAAGTACACAAGGGGACTGCCATGTGTATACTGTGTTAATTTGGTGCGTTAATTATGCGCGTCATCAAAAATAGCTACAACACCCATGAAAGACTTTCCTGCAACACTTTAAAACAGAATGTTATTATGAAAGGGGTGTTAAACAGTTCAATCTGCAACCTGACAACCACACGAATCAGCTAAACTCAGCAGTTTTAAAACTGCAAACTCTGTTTTCTTTTTTTCTCTCCTTCTCCATCCTCTACCTCACTGTGCAGGGGGGACAGTGTGCGTATGGCAAATTTCCAACAGTTTCAGACGTATGAAACTTTTCCTTACAGTCCTAATTGTGCTAAATGGTATTCTTAACCACTTGTGTATTTTTATATCCATTGTGCAGGTCAATAACAATCTGTCGCGTTTGCGTTGAAAGTTCTTTGGCTTTTCCTGTGGTAAAATCCCTTTGTCTTCCATATCATGTGTGCAACATCATATTTGTACCCCAGGTTATAAATATCAACAGGATCAACATGGTTAAAGGGAAAGGAGCTCCTGGGAACTGAAAGCAAATGAAAAAAATAAAATAAAGGTTTTTAAAATAAAGAATGACCGTTTGGTTTCATATATTTAAAATGTTCCCTATAGGTGTCAATACATTTGGCACATATAGTTTTGAGAGAAAATTCTGTGAGAATGTGTTTGTTAGAACAATGATAGTTTCTCCTATTGTTTGAGAGGAAGACTTTTAGGAAGGGTGCCAATAATTATGGCCTGCACTGTATACTATCCACTGCTGTGCCTGTAGCCTGATATATCATCTATATGTCCCATCTATGTTAGCATCACATGATCATAGCCTCCTCAACTCATGCCATCTTTGAGACAGGCCTCACTGCAGAACTAAAAGTCCAGTGGGTGGAGCTGGATCTTCTCCTATGGGCCTAACCCTAACCCACACAATGCTGTGCAATATAAAACAACACATTAAACACACTTATCCAGCCTGAAACACACTCCACCTGGACCTTTGGCTCAACTCCCAGGTAGGTAGGAGCTGAGTCAGGTCCGACTCCACCCCATGGAGGTGCCATCTTTACTGTTTATCCTGTTGTGCAAAATCACAGGAAGCGGTCAGAGATGGTATTTCAGCACTGGTGAGGTATCTTTGGGCTCTGGTCTGTCCCCCAGTGGACATCATGTTCAGTCCTCCAGATGTACAAAAGGTACGCAGGCGAGTATGTGAACAATGTCACTTGACTAGCTTCCTGCACGCATCAAGTATAACGCTGTCGTAAGTTTTACACAGGAAAATATAATAGCGTTGAATTATGCTAGAACAAAAGAACTTAAAGTTAAACCTGACCTTCAACTTTCCTGCTTGCTTCAGATTTATTTCGTCAAAATATTACACACAGTAAAAACTAAAAGAGATTTCTTCTACCTGTCGCCAACAAACTGTTTACCTTAGCTCAATTTCACACCAATTCAATCCTTAATGACTGAATCATCATTGCACCTTCAACCATTTTAGGTGAATAATCAGAACAGGGAAAAACTAGAGGGCGTGGATGAAGAGGAACAATGAAAGGGGGAAAAAAGAAAGAAAGACTGTGTGCACTGAGCCAGACGAGTCTGAACCTGCCCCTTCTTACGTTCCTGACCAAAGAAAAGATGTAACTCCCAGAGCCAGACTCGTGTCCTCAATGCAAGAGCCGTACCTTTACACCCTTACTGTAGCGCTCTTGAGGAAGCTACCAGAAAAACACCAAGAGTTCCTCAGAAATAACGTAAACCTGGAGGATTGAAATGAAAGAACTCAGTGATAAGAAGTGGCTGGTCCAATCTTGCAGCCGTGACAGTGATTTGTTATACAACGTCAAGCCAAGTATGAGGAAATGGGAAATAAATTTTATTATTGGCTGCTGGGTAAGCTCAAATCATCTGCTGTGAACAAAAGCAGTATACAAATTTTTCTATTTCAAAATCTAAATAGATTCCAGCTAAAATTCTTGATAAAAATATTTCCTGAGCACATTATATAATCCATTAAACTTAGGTAACCTAGTTAATTTCTCACAATAAAAAAGTAAACTAATATATTTCTGTCCAAAAATACTTATAAACCCTAGTATATCAAAACATTAATTTAACATACTTCTCTCCAGAAATACTTAGAAATGTTAGTATATGAAAAAATTATTAAACTTCTCTCTGAGTATACTTAGAAATGCTGGTATATCAAAAATAAGCCAGGTTAACTTCACTATAGAAATACTTCTCACTGCAAATGCATCAAACGTAAACTAGTATACTTCTTTCCAAGAGTACCTAAAAAAGTATACACTAATCAGGCGTAACATTAAAATCACTGACAGGTGAAGCGAATAACATTAATTATCTCATTACAGTGGCACCTGTCAAGGGGTGGGATATATTAGGCAGCAAGTGAACACTCAGTTCTTGAAGTTGATGTGTTGGAAGCAGGAAAAATGGGCAAGTGTAAGGATCTGAGAGACTTTGACAAGCTCCAAAATGTGATGGCTAGAAGACTGGGTCAGAGCATCACCAAAACAGCAGGTCTTGTGGGGTGTTCCTGGGATGCAGTGGTTAGTAACTACCAAAAGTGGTCCACGGAAGGACAACCAGTGAACCGGCAACAGGGACATGGGCGTCTAAGGCTCATTGATGCGTGTGGGGAGCGAAGGCTAGCCCTTCTGGTCCCATCCCACAGAAGAGCTACTGTTGAAAAAGTTAATGCTGGCTATGATGGAATGGTGTCAGAACACACAGTGCATCGCGGCTTGCTGCGAATGGGGCTGCGCAGCCACAGACCGGTCAGAGTAAACATGCTGTCCACTGCCGAAAGTGCATACAATGGGCACGTGAGCATCACGGGCTGGGTGCATGTGCGTCGCTTACCTGGGGAAGAGATGGCACCAGGATGCACTATGGGAAGAAGGCAAGCCAGCAGAGGCAGTGTGATGCTCTGGGCAATGTTCTGCTGGGAAACCTTGGGTCCTGACATTCATGTGGATGTTACTTGGACACGTACCACCTACCTAAACATTGTTGCAGACCAAGTACACCCCTTCATGGCAACGGTATTCCCTAATGGCAGCGGCCTCTTTCAGCAGGATAATGCACCTTGTCACACTGCAAAAACTGCACGGGAATGGTTTGAGGAACATGACAAATGTGTTGACTTGACCTATAAATTCCCCAGAACTCAATCTGATAGAGCATCTGTGGGATGTGCTGGACAAACAAGTCCGATCCATGGAGGAACCACCTCGCAACTTACAGGACTTACAGGATCTGCTTCTAATGTCTTGGTGCCAGAAACCACAGCACACCTTCAGAGGTCTTGTGGAGTCCATGCCTCAACGGCTCAGTGCACAAGGGGGACCTTACGCAATATTAATCAGGTGGTTTTAATGTTATGGCTAATCGGTGTATATAGTATTAGTGATTACGACTAAAATACCATCAGAGCTATAAATGGTATTTGTTATGGTATTTATAGATAATATAAACCTTTAACCTAGCTAGCCTGCCTTTATAACTACTTATCTATGATAAACTGTTTAGTGGAATAAATAGCCCAAAGTTTCTTTAATTTATGCAGAGTTGAAATATTAATAACATTACTTTGCAGTTATTGCACTTACAATAAATAAAACATTTTGTTTGCAAAATTCCAAAAATGTCATCAATGTTTTATGAAATTTTTGAACATTCATATCTCTACAACAGAGAATCAGTCAGTCAGTCAGTCAGAGACAGTGAGGAGTCTTAGTCAGCAGCACATTAGAGATGGTGACTCATACAGCTGTGTTGTTGTTGACCACTGAAAAGTAGCCATTTATCAGGCTATAAAAAGCAGCTCTTAAGTGCTGAAGTTTGGCTCTTAACCTCAGGATGTGCCCTGCAAATCTGCTCTGAGAGAGAAATCTCTGAGACATCAGAGCAATAATAAAGGCTTTGTCTGAAGCCGTAAACACTCTCATTGCCAAGTGGGTGCAGAATTACAGCCTGTTTGACCACAAAGGAGATTATGTGATGCAGGAACGATCTTAGAGAAAGGTATCAAAGTCATATTTGCAACCAAGACTTGCACGCTGAGAAGAAAAACAACAATCAAGGTTAACTAAATGTCACCCGAATCCACATTTGAATAGTGTAAGTTTAAAATACGGCTGGGTTTGTTTTATCTTTTCAATGAACAATAGTCTCTGAAGCAAACGGCCCTGACGGCAGGTCTCTCTCCAAACAATGGCGGTCAGTCTATTTTAGGATTATGTGTTTTTCGCTAGCCGAGATTGGAGAAAAGAGTGGAGTCACCTGACTATTGCTAGACCACACATGGAACAATATCTTGCTCAATATCTTGTAATTTTAGAAACTGAATGTTTGGTGTAAGTGTAGAATGAGCAAACGTTCATGATCAAAACGCCAGTCTTATCCTCAAGGTCTTTAATTCCAATGTCAGATGTTTCTCTCAACAGATAAGCTTATCTAAAAGCAGTAGCAGTGTGTGTCGCTGTGTGTATTTGTGACGTCATGAGAGATGAATCCGTCTAATCCTAATCTAGTACGAGACCTTCACCTCAGCTGTTAAACGAGGCTCTGTGCAATCTGGCCAAAATCCAGGACGGACTGAGACTGCAGGCTGTGTGGAACAGTGACAGGACAATTTTAGCTCTCTAATCAGATAACTCTAACTGGACCACGGGGAAACTTCTGCTTTTGTAGATACAGTGTCCTTTTGTATCCTCACCCATTCCATTTCATTTGGGATGAAACGTTAACATTTACATGTGTGAGGTGTGGTCAGATAATCTCTTACCTTACACTCACATTAGCCAGCAACGAGCAACTGGCAACTCCTACTGTTGTCACTTGTGGGCGTGGCCTGTACAGTGATTTTTTTTGTTTGTTTTTAGTTGACAAATGATAGGAGATTTATACACACACTGTATGGCTAAACATTTGCGGACACCTGACCATCGTACCCATATGTGTTTGCTGAACTTCTCATTCCAGATGTATTCCCCCTTTGCTGTTATAATAAGCTCCACTCTTCTGGGAAGGCTTTCCACTAGATTTTGGAGCGTGGCTGTGGGGATTTGTGTTCATTCAGCTACAAGAGCGTTAGTGAGATCAGGTGCTGATGTTGGTGAGGAGGTCTGGGGTGCAGTCGGTGTTCCAGTTCATCCCAAAGGTGTTCAGTGGGGTTGAGGTCAGGGCTCTGTGCAGGACACTCGAGTTCTTCCACTCCAACCTTCACACACCATGTCTTCATGGAGCTCGTTTTGTGCACAGGGGCATTGTCATGCTGGAACAGGTTTGGGTCTCTTAGTTCCAGTGAAGGGAAATTGTAATGCTACAGCATACAGAGACATTCTATACAATTTGTATACAATTATACAAAACTTTGGGGCAGTGGTTTGGAGACGAACCACATATGGGTCAGGATACGACGGTCAGGTGTCCACAAACTTTTGGTCATACAGTGTAGATTTTAAAACTCGTAAAACACAAATTAAATTATGCCCTAATCAGTGTGAAAATTGGCTGCTTGATTTATATACTATGCTTCTTTAACAGATTAGCAAAACAAGCTAACTGTACCAGCTACGTGCACTGACCAGAGACATTAACACACTCCGTTTCTTCCTTCCCAGCATTAATGTTCTTCATAGAGCTCTATACACCTTTAATGAGAGATTGTAGAAGACAAGATAAGATAAAACCATGGTTATTCACTTTCATTTTTTTTTTTTTTTGGATTTTCTTCCCAGTAAATGGGAAGTAATTGCAGGTAGGAACTAAAGTTTGAGTGGGGAACTGAAGAAACATCGGACCACACGTGCTATAGGATTGTTCTGAGGAATCATTAGAGCCAATTGTTTGGATTTGTCGCTTTACCATAAAAGCCTTGTGTTTTTTATTATTTTTCATTTAATTATGATTTTGTATAATTTTACGTTACTGTTGTTGTTAAATACTTTCCCTTGTTTGTTTTTTTTTTTAATTATTGTTATTTGTTTTATTAATAATTTTGGCATTTCTAAATATTGGTATCAGAGCCAATACCTGAATCAGATTTGACACATCTTCTGATTCACTGATGAACCAAGATGAACCAAGAGCTGGATGTTGTGTTGACTGACACAATGACGAGAATGTAAGAGCTTGCACTTGAACACAGGACACAACTTGTCACCCAATCACACCTCTGATGTTAGACATAATTTGCCAACAGATGATAACAGAGAGTCACTCTAGAGAGTGACTAAGATGGTCAGGATCAGATCAGTGCTGCGTATCAGCCGATACTCAGAGCTCTGAGGTACTACTTGTTGGTAAATCTAGTAATACGCAACATGTTTAACGGCACTGGTAAAGTATCTTAGCAGTGACCTTGTCCTAGAACTAATTATCACACTGGTTAAGGAGACAGAGTGATGTAGCACAAGCCTGTGATTAGAGGAGGAATGTGATAATGTCTAGCTTCGTGCTGTATTAAAGCCCTGAGGACATGAACTACACAGGTGATACCGCTTCATGCTGACACTCCTGCGAACGTAGTATTCACACACTTGAGTTTACTCATCGCTGGATCGCGTGCTTCTGTCAGGAAATGTACGCTTCGTGAGAAAATGAGAAACCGACAAGTCACCAAGGATGTTAGCTAGTTTTTAACACACCCTTGTCGACTTTCCTCATGTCCTAAAAGTGTGTATCCAGACTCCAGTGGAAAAACCACTACTAGTTGTAGTGATTTCCTTGGCAATGTGTATGGTCTTCTTCTTTAAAACAGATCGATTTGCTAGACTGAGTTGCTAGTTCGGGTATTTACCATGCTAGCTCTCAATCTTACTAAATAAAATGCTAGCAAATCAAGGCATACAGTGAAATCTACAGTATCAATCATTTAGCAATTGTCTAATAAACGTAAACTTAAATAAACTTAAATTTAACATACGAGCTGATAAAGAAATGCAAGATAACAAAAGCTCCATGTGGGTCATGTAAATGAAACACACACACACACACACACACACAACCTGGACAAACAGATAAACACACAGCTTCTATGACGGCTGATCCTTAGCAAGGTTAATTATCTTTACTGGAATTTTATAAAAATTACACAAATCATAAATATGCATTTATAAAAAAGTAAAAAAAAATAAATAAATAAAAAAAACATGAGCTAAAATAATTATTAAAGTAAAAATAAATACATAAGAAATATCTAACTAAGGCAAGTCTACAAACACTGAAGGCAAAACAGGAAGTGACGTAACCCTGTATACCAGTTTGTACTTTTTTTTTTTTTTTTTAAACACACCCTCGCTGACTTTCCTCACATCTTAGAAGTGTGTATCAGTTACCTCACATGAGCGTCCACTTACAGAACGAAGAACACTTTAGTTGAAGTGATTTCTTTGGCAATTTATGTTCTTCATCCTTCAAACTCTGTTTGCTAATTACATGCTAGTTAGTTGCTATCTTGCTAATAGGATGGAGTAAATAAAATATTAGTAAATCAAATCCTATCGTGAAAACAGTTCCATTAACTCAATCCCTCAGCTAACAATCATCAAAAACAGCTGAATGCCAGGTTTGTTGTTGTTTTTTAACACACTCTTGTCGACTTTGCTCATATCTTAGATGTGTGTATCGACTTAGTCACACGAATGTCCACTTGTAGGAAGAAGAATACTTTAGTTGAAGTGATTTTCATTGGCAATCGGTTTGGTCTTTTTCCTTCAGACTATGTGGAGTCAGATCGGTTTGCTAGTTTGGTTAGTTAGCGTGCTAACTCTCATTTGTGCTAAAACTATATAGAGTAAAAAAAAAAAAGGGAAAACCAAATCCTACAGTGAAATCTGTTCACTCGATCCCTCAGCTAACAACACTTTAACACTGGAGCTGATCAAGTAATGCGAGATAACAGAAGCTCTGTTTCTGTGTTGTAAGTGACTAGCTCAACACTGTTAGTAGGGAAAGGTTAAAACACACACACACACACACACACACACACACACACACACACACACACACACATCCCTGCCGTAAGACTCACACAGCAACTATTTCATTAGGTGTCCAGTAAAATATTCAGGACAACGGAGTGTTAAAAATAACTACAGTAAATGAATATGAACTCAAAACTTTTTAAGTTTCAGACTTAAAAACAGAACTCAGACTCAGACTTTTTAAACTATAAATGTTCTTGTTGTGCCTCAGTGAACTGGTTAATTGGTTCTTATATAAATTCTTTATTTATAGCATTACCAGCAATAATACAGGACCATTTCAGGACCTTTAACTCTTTTTACCGGAGGCCAAAAAATGGAGGTGCCCGTGTTCAGCATTTAATTTATTTAGGATGTCGCACTTCACAGTAGTGGTTAATGGCTCATATGAAAGTAGACACTCAGGGCTTTTTTTTTTTTACCTAGCCTACTAGGTTTAAATGTTATAAGTTTATTGTGGCAGTTATATACAGTGTTTTACTTTCAAAAAAGCTTTACTTGTTCTGTCCGTTTTATCTCTGCACCAATGTTATCGTGCGGAGGTGTGAATTGTTTGCCCAGCAGGGGGCTCACACCCTTCCCCTTTCCCGTCGCCCTGCTCACCAGCAGCTAAACACACAGTCATGATACTCTACACACAGAAACCCAACAGTTAGTGTCCTGACTAATCTTATAACAGACTTGCCGCAATACAATAATTCATTTGTTTGTACTGACTGAAAATGGAACGCCAGTGTACTGCGAGAAAGGGTTAAGGAAACTACATGGTTTCAATACTGCTTCATTAATAAATACATCATGTGGTGTTACTTTTTGAATATTACTATATATTTGACGATGGTCATCATATTTTGGAGTTTGAGTGGATCAGACTTTAGGTTTTTGGAATTGGGCTGGTTTTGTCACACAGACCTGGCAACCCTGCATATACTCTCAGTAATAAAGGAACTTAGCTGAACTTTCCTTGTTGCTGGAGTAGCAACAAGGTACACTATGTGCATGTTTCCAGGTGAAGGATACGTATTGTTGATGGTAACACTCCAGCGACAAGGAAAAGTGCCTTTATGTTGGTACCTTTACATCTGAAAGTGCAGGTATGTAGTAATAATGACTCTTCTGATGTTAATTGGGATGCTAATCCAGTCTTTGCAAACCTCTGCCTTACTGAATACTCACCTTCTCTTTTTTCAGACATTTACTGTTGCTTCTTGGTCGATTTGTGTATTATTTCTACAATATCTCCACCACATATTTCTTCATCTCTCCCTCCTACCCACGTCCTGCCTCCCCACTTAAATCAATCCCCATACACTCCCTACATGATGAGGTAGCGTTTCAGCGTTCAGTCAGTACTCAAACTGTCCACTCATGACGCTGACTGCAAACACTAACCAGGGACTGGGAACAACAATCAGCTCAGGAATTTGCTTTAAAGTGACCTCTGACATTTGTCCAAAATAGCAAATAATAATGTTTCAACTGGTATTATGAAATAGGACTGGCTACATTAGATCTAACATCTCATAAATAAGAAAATTACAGTCATAAACAATAAAGTTTTGGGTGAAAAGGTAAAAAATTTATTCTATAACATAACATGATGTAACACAACACTACTTCAGCAATTATAGTTTTAATCAATTCATTTTTGTTACTTTTACTATTCATTCTTTAGCCTTATTTAGCCAGCTAGCTAGATAGATAGAAACTTTATTGATCCAGAGGGAGATTGTAGTGGTACATTAGTGCTAAATGACAAATCTTCACAGATAACCAGAAATACAGTAAGGTAGCACAGTGCCAAAAAGAAAAGAAAAGAAGAGAATCTAATGGAAATCAATTGAGGCGGAACTTGTCTCTATACAAAAAATAAGTGTAAGCTTGTATACAAGGCGCTTAGATGTTGAGCTAGGCTTAATATATTATTTATAAAAGTATATACGGTATATATGTTATTATATATTAGCTATGTCAGGGAGTACCTTCTTTCTCAACGCCGCTTTCAGCATCATCACATTTATTTTTGAAAACACTGCCAGCAAAGCTTCTCGTTTCTTTTCTTTCCTTGCACTCTCTCCACACTGTCTTTCTGCTTTTTTCCCACCACTGTCTAGTCTACATGTGTCCAAAAACACAGGAAAGTGATGATCAGAATTCATCAGACTGAACAAATCACAAGTCTGAGTGGTAGTATCATGGAAATCTCCCGATCTTCCCGACGGCCGGTCCGCCCCTGCAACTAACCATCCCGGTGTTTATTACATCCGACTGTCCTGGTTTATAGCTCCACTTTACCCCAAGGTGACAATGATAAAGCGTTAAACGGAGCCAAATGGTCTAAAGAAGACCTCCTGCGGTGTGTAGCTTCACATTTGTCCTGTCTTCCTAAAAAAAAGGCAGCGCTCCATTCACAAGTCTCTGAGATTAAACTGTCTGATTATTAATTCAGCATTTTGTCCAAATCCAAGGTCAGCACATGCTTGTGTTGCCTCCTATACACACAGTCACTTATTACAAATGACTCAGTTATGAATACTTCCATTCTGCCACACACCATACACTCTCGTAGTTCGTTTAAACAGAACCAGGATGTGAGTAAAACAGCATGTTTCATTAGTAAATCAAAGCCTATACCGAAACCTACCATTCCTTTGACTAATTCCTCACTTAACACATCATATTTGAGCTAATAATTAATGAATTAAACATGCCAGGGTGTGCTGTAATAGGAAAATAATCAACAACAGGGTGGTGTCGTGCGTTACCACTCCAAAAGTGGATTTTTTTTCCCTAAAATGGCAAATCCCGAAGTGTTTTTTTCCTTCTCTTATACCACAGCAATTTTCCAATGATTCCAATTTTTATTTTAGTAAAAAAAAAAAAACAACTCAGCACAATGTTGTGGAACATCCACAAGACAAGTTAGTTCCTGTTCTCACTTACATTATAGCAGCTGTAAACAGTCGTTCCCTCACCAGCCTCTCCTTTTTTCTCTCTTCACCTTAATAAGACCAAAAAAACCCCAAAAAACGCAGCCTGTCATGTTATAGAGAAACCGGAAAGAGTAACCTGCTCTGGGCTGAAGACTTACTGGTTGTTACAAAGTGCTGACACTGGAGACTCCTTCCATAAATAAATGTTAAAACAACGTCTCCTCACAGAAAACTTCACCATATCAGCGTTTGAGATTTGTTTATTATTAGATCTAGATTATGATTGCGTGCCACTGACGTCTCTATGACTGAATTATTACTGTATGATAATGTATTTATGGCGGTTTTACTGTGGTTTGAATTCTATGACTACTGTTATAGAAAGTTAATCAACACTTTCTGACCAATCAAAATTGGACCAGCTCTGTGGTAGAAATATAACAAATGTTAAGACTGCAAACAGTACAGGACAGTACGCAGCGCTTGGATAGGAATCATGCGTGTTATCACGTTAACAAGCTCTTGGCATTTTCATTCCTTTCTTTATCACACCTTTATTTTTGCTTTTCTTCAGACCTTAAACAGCGCGAGACCGGTGAACGTTTGAAGTGGCTCCCCCTAGCTGTCAACAACACACCATGGCTGGAGACGTCAAAGGTCATGAAGTGGCCTCTGGTCTCCACGGTTACTGGACGGTAGGGGGAAAACCACTTCAGCACTTCGGCAGTCCCTTTTGTCCTGCAGTTCTGGGCATTGAAAGCGGCGACAGAAACACCACTGATCTCCGCCAAACTGTGCCGAACAACAAACAAATAAACTCCAGTACACTAGTCAAGTGTGAGGGTGAGGATTGGTGTGTGGGGGGTAAATACTTCACGACCACCAGCGTGGAGAAAAAGAACAAGCAGCGGCACCTTTTACTGAGCTGTGTAGCAGCAAATTAAGGGATTTGTAAAGTGATTTTCTCACTGATACTCATCCAGCTATTAAAACCTCTTCAGCTTCTTTACATTGATAAGAACTGGAAAATAATATGATGAAGCTAAGATTAAGTTATTTTGGTTTCCAGAAATATGCGGTTTCTTGGAGTTTAGGAGGTTAAACACTGTAAACTCCAGACACATAGCATAAGTTAAAAACTCTTTAGTGTGTAAAAATGTCTAATCGTCTTTTAGTAAAAATGTCTTTTAGTAACATTTAGTGGAAACTAAGGCTGGCTGAATTTTACAAACGACTTGTAATAATTTGCTGTTCTGATTATAATAACTCATTTTTAAAATCACACAGACATAATGACAAAAAAACAGATCTCTTTACATGAATGATATGAATTATATGAATGATCCAACACAATGGGAGGGAGACTTTTTTTTTTTTAAATCAAATATAATTATATTCAAAGATTCTTCCATTTTTAATAAGGTTATTGACGTCGAGATTAGGCCATGTTAGTAGTGTCTTGCACATAAAAAAGAACACTTTTCTAGTAAAATTACACTTGTAGGCATACGAGGACTTTGTAATTTCCAAAATACGATCTCATTATTAGCCAAAATATTTCATTAACACTGAAATCACAATCCATTTCTGTATGTATGTTTCTGTATCTATTAATCAGGTTTATGAAGTTTGAGGAGGACTGCTTGCTAAAAAAAAAAAAATCACTCGGATCCAGAGACGTGGACGCCGCTGAAATCTCTGAGGCTGGATAAATCCTCTCACTGACTCGACCCGAGGCTGAGAGACCCATCACACATCACATCAGTAAATCACTACAGCATTTCTGAGAGACTTGAATCTTTTCGTTTTAAGAAGTTAGACAAGAGAACCGGTGAAGGCTGGTCATGATAATAGATGGGAAGCTAAAATAATATCTATCAGTAGCTTGACAATGAAACTGTTAGTGTTTGGAGTAGCACATTATAGCACAAGGTCTCATCGATGGCAAAATGAGAAGGATGTGAGACACACACACACACACACACACACACACACACACACACACACACTTCAAGGCAGACAGACGGCTACATTAATGATTCTGAATTTTAAAAGTGTTACAAGTCTGTAATGCTATACAGGGTTCATGCCATGTTTCCTCTGAACAGTAAAGAGGGAAATGTTGTAATCCCTCCTCAAAAAAAGAAAAAAAAACCCAACTAAACTTACATTTCTGTCATCTGTCCTTTTGTGAAATCTGTACTTTGATAAGATGGTGTGTGCATAGTTTATTTGTTTCTCCACCAAAGGCATTTTGGGGAAAACAGAATGATTGTGTAAATAATTCCCCTCGTTCACGATCATTACACTCGCAACTGTATTTCACGTTCGTCTTTCTCAATCGCTGCTGACGACGCGTTACGGATGTGTCTGAAAAAGCTCAGTCCAAATCTAGGGGGCGTGTCTCTGTGTAATCACCTGAAACGACTGTCACTGATAGGCTGCATGAATCTACAGTCTGGGCTGGAAAGAAATCAGCCCCAGCCTCGTGACTCACTTCTCACTACTTCATACCGTTCTGTGTGTTTATCTTACAGCTGTTGTGCTCGGGTCCTCAAAAATCCCAAATAATCACTAAAACATTTGTTGAGAGGAAATAACCTGATGTGGATGAGAAAAAAAATTATATATATATATATATATATATATATATATATATATATATATATATATATATGTATATATAGATGTATTTTCTATATTTTATTTTTGAAAGACACAAATTAAGGAGGGTTAGCCAAATTGAAAATGTGCAAAATGTAAAAATGAGAAAATATTCATGGCATTTGAAATGAATTTGCTTTCTTTAACAGGAAATTGTCTTAATGAATTCAATTACAAATTAAAAATAAATAAAGTAGGAAACCATGTTGCAGTAATTTCTACAGTGTTGCATTCAGTCCTAGTGTTTTTATTCATAACTGAAATTAAATAAACCCCAAGCGTTCATTTCATATATGAATAAAATAATTCAATAATAAATAAATCATTTTTTTTGACCCTGTAGATTACAACTAGGCGTGAAACCGGAAGTGCATTAAAAACAAAATCACTCACCATTATCGAGTCCAGTAGCTGATGATGAACCTATAATCTTTATCGCGATATTTTTTTACTCCTTATAGCTTTTTTTTGTTTGTTTGTTTGTTTTTTTAACTCAGAAGTGAAATATTCCCTCCAGTTTGGCGCTAAACTCAGAACAGCACAAACATCCGAGCGACTCGAGAGTTAAACTCAATCTGCTCTCTTTCCCTCTCCGACATTTAAACTCAGCACCCAGCCAGCGCTGAAACCCCGCCCCTTAATCTCTGATTGGCTGGAGGACTCAAAAGCACCGCGATGAATGGACAGTTGAGCTGTCGTTCAGGTTTCCATGGCAACCGTACAACGCAGTGGAAAGGTGGAGTGGTAGCCAATCACAGCGCAGGAGGCTGGATGAAAATAAAAACACAACATAAGAAGCAATTACACTAAAAATTGTACAAATATTTCCTGAAAACAAATGTAAATATTTACCTGAGGTGATCATATTGAATTTTTAAAACTAATTTAAATGCAGAGGAATATTTTTTTGTATAGAAAGTTTCCTGTTTTGTCTGTTTTGCCTTTTTTTTTTGTTCTTTTCCTGTTTTGCCTATTTCCGGGATAAAACAGGAAAAGAAAGCCATGCTTGAGTTGTGTTTTTGGTTTCATAGCACTTAAAATGATTTTTACATTAAGAGTCAGGTGACAGTGTGTCTTCAGTGTAAAACAATCATAAACTAATTAAAATAATACATTATTGGGGTCTCTTTAAATTTTTTTTTTAACCTTATTTAACTCAATTAAAATGTTTTGTGCAATAAATTGCAGCTAAGGTATTTAAAAGTATTTTCAGGATGTATTACATAAAGAATAAACCACTCCATGTTGTGCTGTAACAGGAAAATAATCAACGATGGGGCGGTGTGTTAAACAGAGTCACCCCTTCCAACCCAAAGCTGATTATTTTCCAAAAACATCACATAATGACATGTTTTATTCCTCTTATACCACAGCAATATTACAATGATTATTTTTTAATTTTATTAAAGAATGACACATCATACTTTTTAATCTAATTGTAGTTATTTTTAGTGTTGTGGAACGTCTGTAAAACAAATTAATTCCTGTTATCACTTACGTTATAGACAGTTGCTCCTTCACTAGGCAACAAATTCAGACTTTCCTTAAAGCCACAGCTTTATCTTTGGCTGTTACAGAGCACTGACACTGGAGACTCCTTCCATAAATGTTAAATAAACATCTCATTACAGAAAACCTCACCACATCAATGATTACGCACATTTGCAGCTAAGGTATTTAAAAGTGTCTGCTGTACGAGTCCCTGTGAATGAGTTGTTACTATAGAAACAATAACGTATTATAAACCTGTGATGTGCAGCTGCACTGCTGTCAGAGCTGCTGTTATAGAAAACTAATCAACACCTTCTGACCAATCAGAAGCAAGAATTCAACAGCGCTGTGGTATAAGACAATCAGCCGTACGTTAATGATAGGACAGACGAGCCACACAAAATCTGAGGAAAATAAGAATATTTAATGGCTTTCCATTTTTAAAAGTAGCCATTTTAAAATAGTAATAGACGTTTAGACTAATGTACCTGTACACACTTAGATAAAATGGTTGAATAAGGCTTCTTTGGTTTCTCTTTCAGAAAGATTTAGCTAGAACCCCTTTAGGAAGCTAGAATCAAAGAATCCTCGAGGAACCAAGGTGTATGAGTACAAAACTTATTAATAATCTTGGTTTTAGATGCAGAAATGGAAACTGAGCTCACGGCAGCAGTACAGTGTCTCCCCCTACTGGTAGTGCAGCTGTTACACAGTTATCCGTATTAACACCCGCAAAATATCTTCGTATTAGTTATTAATCCATTATTACATAATAATTATGCACTGCTAGTTTCCGTTATAAAGTGGCAGAGAGCAGACAAAAAGGACTAAACATTTTATTATAAATTTTTTTCTTAAATCGTGTAACTATTAGAGAAGAGAGGATGTTTCCTTTTTCTATAAAGTTCATTTAACATGCGCTTAATACAGCTGATATCTGATATTTCACACAAGTGTGAAACATGAATCGGTACAGGTGTGATACACCACGTAAACACAGCTTCAGCTGAATATGCAGGATACAACAAAACAACAGAAGCAAAAGCACAAAGGAAAAAAAGAAAAATAAACCATCAGTGCCAAAGCACAAAGTATAACTAAAAAAATAATGGAATTCATTGCCTTGGATAATCAAACGTTCTCTGCTTTATACGTGTCATTTTTCAGAAACATGTCTACCAGAAATGTACAATGTAGTTGTGGTTGACAAGAAAAGAGAAAGAAATAAAACTATTTAATTTTTTGGCCCAGTGTGCCCTGAATTTTTTAATTTTCATTTTGATGAATCTCTAATATATATATACAATTCTATACCCTTTTAAGATGTTAAAACAAGAGTGGAAGATCACGAGTTTGAATCCCAAGGGAGCAAAACTGGCCGTGCTCTCTGGGTGCGAGGGCCATACTCTCTCTCCCCTGTCAATCAAAGTGACACTAACCAATCATTAGTGTCTGTGGGTTTATATATGCAGAAGAGGGCGGATTGCGCTTTCCTCCGCGTGTGTTACACGGCTCTGTGACGCAGCACGAGCAGGAGATAGAAAAGATGTGTGAGGTCGGCTGGAGTGCTGGATAGTGGGTGAGAATAGGCAGGTGACTAAATACGGTGAAAACGAGGGAAAAAAGTTTTTTTTAAAAAAAAAAAGCAAATATAAAAATATAACATAAGACATTTTGGGGATTTTACAGGTTTCAGTTACGTCCTTTTGTTGTACCTTTTGCTTAAAAAAAAAGTCTGTTTGAGATACATAACATTTCGTTTTAGATAATTGGTGGTCAATTGACTCACGAGGAATTTGGAAACCTAACATGGCTGACATTTTGTCCTATGAATGATGAATGATGAGACGTGAATCTTGTACAGCTCTCAGGTTGTGCGTGGTTTGCTGGTGTTGCGTTTCTTCTGCACGTTGACGTTAGTGGAGACGGAGCGTGAGCCCTGCAGGTTCTGAGCAGTGCAGGTGTAGGTTCCCTCATCCACCTCCCTCACTTCATCCACCTGTAGGACTGACTGCGAGCGCTGCCGGCTGTGTCCGTCCACGTGCACTGTCTGCACAGTCTCCTGTGTGTACAGTGGCCGTCCGATCTGAAAACACATGAACACACACATGTCTCATACACTTCTGCTAACGACTCACAGCACATTTCCTGTGTGACCCATCACTCTGTGGACTGACCTTCTGTCCAGGATACTCCCATGTGAAGTCCACTGCCACATCCTGTTCTCCCACCACCGTGCAGGAGAGCTGCAGATTCACACCCACAGCCACTGAGGAAGCTGAGGCCTGGATCACGGGGACAGGAGGAGCAGCCGGGTCTGGACCAGACAGGGCAATATACAGAGGTCACACACCGTCATCTACAAATCTACAGTTTTTACAGGAACTCATAGTTTCAAAAACTTTCATTGTTCCTTATTAGAAATCTATATTATAAAATTTTTAAATTATTTTCTGCTTAACTGAAATGTAATGACTACTGTATAAAGGCAAACAGTTAAGTTAAAAAATAAATTCCTATATCCAACTTCAGAATTATTGGAGTTATCATTATTACCATGACTGTGTAACAGGCAAAAAAGTTTATAAATATCTAAACAAACAAGCAAATAAACAAAAGTTTTTTTTAAAAATTATGTTTATTAGAAATAAATACAGAAAAAAGTGAGTACAGTGAAAATGTAAATATCACCCATTGCATATGCAATTGGAGTTGACTGTATAGATAAAATATGTATTTTTTTCCTCAAAGAATCAACAAAAAATTTCAACCACATTACAGAAATATCTATAATTACTAAAGTATATTATTTTCTTTCAATACAAGAAAATGTGAGATGTTTATTCTGTATCTATTAGAGGTTAATCACTGATCTGTGTGTGTAAATCAATGTAACACACTAATTTTCTGTAGATGTGTTGGGCGTTTTGGACGTGTTGGCTGTGTTGGACGTGTTGAATGCGATAGACATATAGGACGTGCTGGCTATGTTGGACATATTGGCTGTGTTGGACATATTGGCTGTGTTGGACATATTAGACACATTGGATGTGTTAGATGTGTTGGCTGTGTTGGCTATGTTAGACATGTTAGATGCCTTGGACATGTTGCACATGTTAGCTGTGTTGGACGTATTAGATGTGTTTGCTGTGTTGGATGTGTTGGACATGTTGGATGCATTGGACATGTTACACATGTTGGTCGTGTTGGACGTATTAGATGTGTTTGCTGTGTTGGATGTGTTGGACATGTTGGATGCATTGGACATGTTGCACATGTTGGCTGTGTTGGACGTATTAGATGTGTTTGCTGTGTTGGATGTGTTGGACATGTTGGATGCATTGGACATGTTACACATGTTGGTCGTGTTGGACGTATTAGATGTGTTGGCTGTGTTGGATGCGTTGGATGTGTTAGAAGCATTGGACGTGTTGGCCGTGTTGAATGTGTTCGCTGTGTTTGATGTGTTGGACATGTTAGACGTGTTAGACATGTCAGACGTTTTGGCTGTGTTGACTGTGTTGGCTGTGTTGGATGTGTTAGACGCATTGGACGTCTTGAATGTATAGGATGTGTTCAATGCGTTGGACATGTTGGATGCGTTGGACATGTTGGACGTGTTAGACATGTTGGATGTGGTAGACATATTGGACATGTTGGCTGTGTTGGCCATGTTGGACGTGCTAGATGCGTTGGACGTGTGGAATGTGTTGGACGCGTTAAACGTGTTGGATGCGTTAGACGCTTTGGACGTGTTGGATGTGTTGGACGTGTTGAACGTGTTGGCTGTGTTAGATACGTTGGACGTGTGGAATGTGTTTGACGCGTTAAACGTGTTGGATGCGTTGGACGTGTTGGATGCGTTGGACGTGTTATACACATTGAACGTGTTAGACATGTTGGACGTGTAAGACGTAATGGATGCGTTGGACATGGTACACATGTTGGCTGTGTTGGATGTGTTAGACATGTTGGACGTCTTAGATGTGTTGGATTTGTTGGACGTGTTAGATGTGTTGGCTGTGTTAGATGTGTTGGATGCATTGGACGCATTAGATATGTTGGCTGTGTTGGACGTGTTAGACACGTTGGACTTGTTGGACGTGTTAGACACATTGGACGTGTTGGCTGTGTTGGATGTGTTAGACGCATTGGACGTGTTGGCTTTGTTAGATGTGTTAGATGCATTGAACGTGTTGGATGCGTTGGACGTGTTGGACATGTTGGATGTGGTAGATACGTTGGACTTGTTGGACATGTTAGAAACGTTGGATGTGTTGGCTGTGTTGGCCGTGTTAGACATGTTTGCCTTGTTAGACATGTTGGATGTGTTGGACGTGTTAGACATGTTGGATGTGGTAGACATATTGGACTTGTTGGACGTGTTAGACACGTTGGACGTATTGGCTGTGTTGACTGTGATAGACGTGTTGCACGTGTTAGATGCGTTGGATACGTGGGATGTGTTGGACGTGTTAAACGTGTTGGATGCGTTAAACGTGTTGGATGCGTTGGACGTGTTAGATACATTGGACATGTTAGACGTGTTGGACATGTAAGACGTATTGGATGCGTTGGACATGTTACACATGTTGGCTGTGTTGGACGTGTTAGATATGTTGGATGTGTTAGCCATATTGGACGTGTTGGACGTGTTAGATGTGTTGGATGCGTTGGACGCGTTAGATGTGTTGGCTGTGTTAAATGTGTTAGATGCGTTGGATGTGGTAGACACGTTGGACTTGTTGGATGTGCTAGACACGTTGGATGTGTTGGCCATGTTAGACGTGTTGGATGCGTTGGACATGTTGGATGCATTGGACGTGTTGGACGTGTTAGACATGTTGGATGTGGTAGACATATTGGACTTGTTGGACGTGTTAGACACATTGGACGTATTGGCTGTGTTGACTGTGATAGACGTGTTGCACGTGTTAGATGCGTTGGACGTGTTAAACGTGTTGGATGCGTTGGACGTGTTAGATACATTGGACATGTTAGACGTGTTGGACATGTAAGATGTATTGGATGCGTTGGACATGTTACACATGTTGGCTGTGTTGGACGTGTTAGATATGTTGGATGTGTTAGCCATATTGGACGTGTTAGACATGTTGGACGTCTTAGACGTGTTGGATTCTTTGGACGTGTTAGATGTGTTGGCTGTGTTGTACGTGTTAGACGCGTTAGACACGTTGGACTTGTTGGACGTGTTGGCCATGTTACACATGTTGGCTGTGTTGGACACATTAGACGTTTTGGCTGTGCTGGACGTGTTAGATGTGTTGGATGCGTTGGACACGTTAGATGTGTTGGCTGTGTTAAATGTGTTAGATGCGTTGGATGTGGTAGACATGTTGGACTTGTTGGATGTGCTAGACACGTTGGATGTGTTGGCCATGTTAGACGTGTTGGATGCGTTGGACATGTTGGATGCATTGGACGTGTTGGACGTGTTAGACATGTTGGATGTGGTAGACATATTGGACTTGTTGGACGTGTTAGACACGTTGGTTGTGTTGGCTGTGTTGGCCGTGTTAGACATGTTGGACGTGTTAGATGCGCTGGACGTGCGGGATGTGTTGGACGTGTTAAACGTGTTGGATGCGTTGGACGTGTTAAACGTGTTGGATGCGTTGGACATGTTAGACCCATGGGAAGTGTTAGACGTGTTGGACGTGTAAGACGTATTGTATGCGTTGGACATGTTACACATGTTGGCTGTGTTGGACGTGTTAGATATGTTAGACGTGTTAGACACGTTGGATGTCTTAGACGTGTTGGATTTGTTGAACGTTTTAGACACGTTGGACGTTTTGGCTGTGTTGGCTGTGTTGGCTGTGTTAGACGCATTGGACGTGTTGGATGCATTGGACATGTTGAACGTGTTGGCTGTGTTAGATGTGTTAGACGTGTTAGATGCGTTGGATGCGTTGGACGTGTTGGATGCGTTGGATGTGTTAGACGTGTTGGATGTGGTAGACACATTGGACTTGTTGAACATGTTAGACACACTGGACGTGTTGGCTGTGTTGGCCATGTTACACATGTTGGCTGTGTTGGACGTATTAGATGTATTGGCTGTGCTGGACGTGTTGGACGTGTTAGACACGTTGGACTTGTTGGATGTGTTAGACACATTGGACGTTTTGACTGTGTTGGCTGTGTTGGATGTGTTAGACGCATTGGACGTGTTGGATGCGTTGGACGTGTTGGCTGTGTTAGATGTGTTAGATACGTTGGACGTGTTGGATGCATTGGACGTGTTGGACGTGTTAGACATGTTGGATGTGTTGGACGTGTGAGACACGTTGGACGTGTTGGACGTGTTGGCTGTGTTGGATGTGTTGGACGTGTTAGATGCGTTGGACATGTGGGACGTGTTGGACGTGTTAAACATGTTGGATGCGTTGGACGTGTTAGACACATTGGGTGTGTTAGACGTGTTGGACGTGTAAGACGTATTGGATGCATTGGACATGTTACACATGTTGGCTGTGTTGGACGTGTTAGACGTGTTAGGCATGTTAGACTTGTTAGACACATTGGATGTTTTGGCTGTGTTGGCTGTGTTAGACATGTTGGACGTGTTAGACGTGTTGGATGTGGTAGACACGTCCGACGTGTTGGCTGTGTAGGCTGTGTTACACATGTTGGCTGTGTTGGACGTGTTGGACGCGTTAGATGTGTTGGATGCGCTGGACGTGTTAGACGTGTTAGACACATTGGACTTGGACGTGTTAGACACATTGGAAGTTTTGGCTGTGTTGGCTGTGTTGGATGTATTAGACGCATTGGAAGTGTTGGATGCGTTGGACGTGTTGAACGTGTTGGCTGTGTTAGACGTGTTAGATGCGTTGGACGTGTTGGAAACATTGGACGTGTTGGATGTGTTAGACATGTTGGATGTGGTAGACACGTTGGACTTGTTGGACGTGTTAGACGTGTTGAATGCGTTGGACGTGTTAGAAATGTTGGATGTGGTAGACATATTGAACTTGTTGGACGTGTTGGCTCTGTTGGACGTGTTAGATGCGTTGGACATGTGGGATGTGTTAAACATGTTGGATGCATTGGACGTGTTAGACGTGTTGGACAGGTAAGACCTATTGGATGCGTTGGACATGTTACACATGTTGGCTGTGTTGGACGTGTTAGACATGTTGGACATCTTAGACATGTTGGATTCATTGGACGCGTTGACTGTGTTGGACGTGTTAGATGTGTTAGACACATTGGACTTGTTAGACACATTGGACGTGTTGGCTGTGTTGGATGTGTTAGATGCATTGGACGTGTTGGATGCATTGGACATGTTGGACGTGTTAGACGTGTTGGATGTGGTAGACACGTTGGATTTGTTGGATGTGGTAGACACGTTGGACGTGTTGACTGTGTAGGCCGTGTTACACATGTTGGCTGTGTTGGACGTATTAGATGTGTTGGACGTGTGGGACGTGTTGGACCTGTTGGACATGTTAAACGTTTTGGATGCCTTGGATGTGCTGGCTGTGTTGGACGTATTAGACACAGTGGATGTGTTAGACATGTTGGACTTGTAAGATGTGTTGGATGCTTTGGACGTGTTAGACATGTTGGAAGTGTTAGATGCGTTGGATGTTCGGCACATGTTGGACCTGTTAGACTTGTTGGCTGTGTTGGACGTGTGGGACATGTTGGACATGTTTGATGCATTGGACATGTTACACATTTTGGCTGTGTTGGACGTATTAGATATGTTGGACGTGTTAGACATATTGGACGTCTTAGATGTGTCGGATGTGTTGGACGCTTTAGATGCGTTGGCTGTGTTGGACGTGTTAGACATGTTGGACTTGTTGGACGCATTAGATGCATTGGATGTGTTGGACGTGTTGGCTGTGTTAGATGTATTAGACATGTTAGATACGTTGGAGGTGTGAGACGTGTCGGATGTGCTAGACATATTGGATGCGTTGGACTTGTTGGACGTGTTAGACAAGTTAGACATATTGGCTGTGTTGGCCATGTTAGATGTGTTGGACGTGTTGGATGCGTTGGATGTGTTAGACATACTGGCTTTGTTGGAAGTGTTAGACGTGTTGGATGTATTGGATGTGTTAGATGTGTTAGACATGTTGGATGTGTTGGATGTGTTAGATGTGTTGGAAGTGTTAGAGGTGTTGGATGCACTGGATGTGTTAGACGTGTCAGACGTGTTTGATGCGTTAGTCGTGTTGGCTGTGTTGGATGTGATAGACGTGTTGGCTGTTTTGGACGTGTTGGCTGTGTTGGATGTATTAGACGTGCTGGACGTGTTAGACGTGTTGGATGTGTCGGCTGTTTTGGACGTGTTGGCTGTGTTGGACATATTAGACGTGTTGGACGTGTTGGACATGTTAGATATGTTAGATGTGTTGGTTGTGTTGAATGTATTAGACATGTTGGACATGTTAGATGTGTTGGACGTGTTAGATGTGTTAGATGTGCTGGATGTGGTGGACTTGTTGGCTGTGTTGGACGTGTTGGATGTATTGGACATGTTGTACGTGTTAGATGTGTTGGATGTATTAGACGTGTTGGACATGCTAGATGTGTTGGATGTTTTGGACGTATTAAAAGTGTTGGACTTCTTGGACGTGTTAGATGCATTGGACGTGTTGAACATGTTGAACGTGTTAGACGTGTTGGATGCATTGGACGTGTTAGACGTCTTGGATGCATTGGAAGTATTACACATGTTGGCTGTGTTGGACGTGTTAGATGTGTTGGACGGGTTAGACACATTGGACGTGTTGGCTGTGTTGGATGTGTTAGATGTGTTGGACGGGTTAGACACATTGGACTTGTTGGACGTGTTAGAAACGTTGGCCGTGTCGGCTGTGTTGGACGTGTAAGATGTGATGGACATGTTAGCCATGTCAGATGTGTTGGACATGATAGATGTGTTGGATGTGTTGGACGTGTTAGACATATTGGCTGTGTTGGACGTGTTAGATGTATTGGACATGTTAGATGTGTTGGACGTGTTAGACATGTTGGATGTGTTAGACGTGTTAGATGTATTGGACGTGTTAGATGTGTTGGACGTGTTAGACATGTTGGATGTGCTCTCACAGTGGACGTAGATGAGCATGTACTTGATGGAGCTCTGCCGCAGGTTCCCCATGCTGGCCACGCAGTACAGAGAGCCGGCGTGATGTGCTTTGGGCCTGTGGATGGTGAAACCACGTGTCACATCGTATGAGATCTCGGATCCATCCACCTTCACCTCCACGGGCGGGAACTCACGGTGCAGGGTGACTTTGGCCTGCGGGGTCGTGACCTGACACGGCAACACCGTGGGCCAGTTACCTCTGAGATGGATAACCTCGTAATAATCTGACGATGGCACGAAGAGCTCCTGAGGGTCTGACACGAGGGACACGAGATGTTTTATTCTATATTCACGTACAAAACACTGTCAGCAGCATTCTGTAAGAGTTTATAGTTAATTAAGGACACGTTATATAAAAAAACGATGTTCCAGTTTACTTTCAAAAGAAAAAAGTCCCTTTAAAGCTTCTTACTAAACATTAATTTCCTGTGACTACATTCTACAGTTTGTGAGGTGACAAGAAGCCAGCATATTAAGAAAAAAGATAAAAAGATAAGTTAATTATAAATTCAGAAAAAACATGACAAATATATTTTAAAATATTTTATATATATTCTTTACTTAAATATATTCTTTACTTACTTTTTCTTTTAAAGATTTTAAAGTGATCCAAATGATATAAAATATAATTTATTGTTAAATACCTTCAAATCGAATGTGGAAAACTCAGGAAGCTTTTATAACATATACGCGGGACTCAATGTTTAAGATTTGGAGCTTCATTTTCAGTGTCAGTTTGGCTGCTCGTGGCTTTAGACCGCTGTACAGGATATGATGTCATTCCTGATAGCACTATTTTACACAGCCAGACACATTTAGAGTGTAATATTTACATTACCGGGAAAGAAGATGAAGACTTTGAGGGCTTTATCGTACTCTTTCCTGCAGTCTGAGTCCTCGCAGTACAGCGGGTAGCAGGTGTACTCTCCTGTATCAGCTCCTGACGAATTGGCTAAAATCAGCGCGCCGTATCGCTCGTGCTGCACCGTCCTAATCAACAAAAAGTTCATAAATCACTACGACTTCAATTATAGAAAAATCACATACATTTCACGTGTGATCATTTATATATATATATATACACTGCCCTCCAAAAGTCTGGAAACGCCTGAACAAAATAGGGTTTTTGGGCAATATCAGCATAAATCCTCTTTAGTTAGTGACCATTTTGCATTGATAATAAGGGACAACACAAACTATGAAAACATATTTTATTAAATAAAAAGTTTATGAACATAAACATGAACATAACATAGAAAAATACTCAAATTTTG
>CM040983.1:4642514-4654441 GCA_022985145.1 Pangasius djambal | reverse complement strand
CAGGAGGCTTGGAGTAATATATCAAGTCAATGTTTGAATAAACTGACTGCTCGGATGCCTAGTGTTGTCCCTTATTATCAATGCAAAATGGTCACTAACTAAAGAGGATTTATGCTGATATTGCCCAAAAACCCTATTTTGTTCAGGCGTTTCCAAACTTTTGGAGGGCAGTGTATATATATATACAAAAGTTAACAGTTCAAGGTGGGGGGTTGGAGGGTGATGGGGGAGGGGGTGATTACTTATTCAAGCCACTGAATGATACATTGACATCAAGTATGTAATCAAGTCATTCATAAGAAATGGGTGAGTGTTATCAGACTGTCAGGGTAGCGCCAAAGGGCGCAGAACTACACATCACATGACCATATCACATGCCTCACCAACCACCATCTCACTATCACTTCATTATCTCACTGTCTAGCTTTTGCTGTAGTTGTTGTCTGTGCTACAGTGTCGCTTACAGTCGGAATGTTTTTTGCCTTGTGGCCGCAGTTCAGGTTTATGGTTCTGGTTTTCACGGTTCCTTTTGTTCTGGTTGTACTTTTGCACAATAAATTATCTGCACTTGCATCTGTCTTCATCTCCATTCCGTGACACAGACATGTGTTCAAATGTATCCTAAGAGCTGGATTATTGTAATCAGTCACCCACCTGAGTCGTCCCTCATCGTCCTCCTGCAGGTAAGACGGGACGTCCCACTGAACACGACTGCCTTTACACCTCAGCTCCAGTGTGTCCCCTGCAGGGACCGACAGCGTTTTCCCCACCTTCTCAAACTTCCCCTTCCCCACTACTCGGTTCAGGTACGGCGGAGCTGCTGTAGGACTCGGGGGCTTGGGTGGAGGCGTGGCTTTAATTTTGACTGACGTGCTCTTGTTCTTCTTCTCAGCCTCTTTCTTCACCTTCACCTTCTCTTCCAGCTTCTTATCTCCTGCTGGCTTTGGCTGCTTTTGGCTCATTCCTGTATGGTTATAGGACATCATGTTATTGTTTCATAAAGTCATTCTCGTAAAGCATCGAACAGCTCATTCTTAGGGACTTGTACAGAAGACGCTCATTTATTTAAAATAAATGGATTTTGAAAAAACATGAAATTGTTGATATGATGAAGATTTCTATGGAGATGTTTATCTAACATTTATGGAAGGAGTCTCCAGTGTCAATGTTTACGTTTAGATTTTCACCGTAGTAAAGTCTTCAGAACAGAGGAGTTTACACTTTCTGTTTTCTCAGTAACGTGAAAATCGGTGTTTTTTTTGTTTGTCTTAATAACTTCAAGAGAGGGAAAAACACGAGAGGCTGGTGAGGGAACGACTGTTTATAGCTGCTATGATTTACGTAATAACAGGAGCTAACTGGTCCTAACTGTAAACAGATTTAGTAAATAAAATGTTGTAATATTTACTTTTTTTGCTGTGGTGTAAAAGGAATAAATCACTTCAGGATGTGAGCTTATCGGACAATAATCCACTTCCAGGGGCTAACAGTAACAGTAACTTCACATCTTCGTTGAGTCTTCTTCCTACTACAGCACATCCCCAAGTGTTTTATTCCTTACGTACTGCAGTATATGTCTACCAGCAACATGAAGGAAAGAAAGAACTAAATGCAGTGCATCCTTCATGTTACATCATCCTGCATGCAGTATATATTTTTGCATATATTTATATTTTTATACCTATTATAGTTTTTCTATTATAACCTACTGTAATACCATTCCTGTCGTTATCTGCTCAATAAGCTACTGCTCATATTCACCTCCCATAGCCTTATTTATTTATTTATTTATTTATTGTGCATGTGTATATATAATATATTTACATATTCAACCTGTACTTTGTTAAATTTGCACAATGCAAACTGCATTTCATTGCTGAGTACCTATGCAATGACAATCTATCAATCTATCAATCTATCAATTAATCAATCTATCTATCTATCTATCTATCTATCTATCTATCTGTGCTGAGGATGTGTTTAGAGGCACACACTGCCTCTAGTTTTCTAGTGTTCAGGACAGAGGAGTATGAATTTGATCAAAAACATGACAATCTGCCTTTTGTCTTATTAAGATCACGAAAAATCTGGTTAATTAAAGTACCAGGTTTCTTTTGAATAATTCCCGGTTTAGCTGTAGGAGTTTGATATCTGTATGTTGGCAGTGATCCTGCAGAGACACTCACCTAGCTGAAAGAGCAACGTGCAGAACAGCAGCGAGGAAAACACCACCACAACCAGCTTCATGATATGCCAGTATCACAAAAGAACAAATAACAAAATGCCCAAAAATTACACACACGCCTGCCTTTTAATTCTGTCAGTGTTCCTCCATGCAAGGCAGACCGAGAATGTTGTGAGACATGGGTGCGAGGGGAAGCTGCTCTGCACACATTCCTGCTCTCAAAGACAGCATTTACACTCCAAATTCCTCACGCTTCACTCAACGGCAGCTTTCTGCGCTCAGCATGCTGAGAGGAAGTGTTCACGTTTATCCAGCTGGAGAAACACACTGTGTAAATGCTCACCAGTCCGCTCAGGGGTAAATGTTTAGTGCTTTTCATCTGTTCTGGTTGACACACAACTCTGGTTAAAGTGTGTGTCTGTTTTTTTTACTGACAAGAAACTAATTCTTTTAAATGTTGAAGTGTAAAGTGACAATTTATACATTACATAATGAATAAAACATGATAGAGCATGCTGTTACAGGAAAATAATCAATGACGGTGTGGTGTGATAAAGCTGAATTACTGTTCCCACTATGAAGTTGATTATTTTCCTATAACAGCACATCCCGCAGTGTTTTATTCCTCTTATACTACAGCGATTTGACAATGATTACAATTTCATTCATTAAAGAATGATACTTATGTTTTACATGTTTACAGGTCTGCTTAATGTTCAGGAAACGTCTGCAAATCAAGTTCCTGTTCTCGTTATAAACGCTTGCTCCCTCACTGGTAACGCAGTGTCTCTGCGCTGACACTAGAGACTCCTTCCATAAAATGTTAAATAAATGTCTCCTTACAGAAAACTTCACATTAATTCATATTAATGAATACACATGGTTTTAATCCGCCCGTGTGGAGCGTCTGCAGTACGAGTCCCGGTGAATGAGCTGTTACTGTTAACTGTTGATAACCAAAACTTGTTTCACAGACGTTCAACAACATCAAATGTAACTAAAAATGGATAAAACGTATAACATATATCGCTCTTTAACTGATTAAAAAATGTAATTGTTGGCAAATTGCTGTGGTGTAGGAGGAATAAAACACACCGGGTCCTGCTGCTATAGGAATATACTTAACTCCGCTTCATCACACCACCCCGCCACGTGTGCGTGTGTTTTATTTTATAACTTATAAAAGTGTTTGTAAGTGTTTATAAAGTGTTTTATTCATTATATACTATGCTGTGTGTATCTTATGTGGCCAGTAATGTCAGTTCTTTCTTCTGATTCAGTTGTAGGGTTAGGATTAGTCTGCATGTGGCACAGAAAATCTCCCCCACAAAATAAATCATGATTATGAAAACAGGGTGAATGAGTTTATACTGTAGAGGTGATGAAGTGTGCAGTCTGTAGATCTGTACAGCGTGACCCAGTTTTACGCGCTAAACTTCTCAATGGGGGTCTCACTGCTAATCTCTACGTTATTATGAATGCACGTATTGTTCTTTTTGTAGGTTTAAAGCATTAAAGTGGGTTTAGTAAGAATCCTGTTGGGATTTTTCATTATTTTCATAAAGCATGCCAGTGATTATTCGCTTAGATCTGAACTCGCAGTCGAGTTTTATTTAAAGTGTTTATGATCCTATTTGGTTCGGTTTCCGAAAGAACTTGCATAATGATAAAAGAGCGGATTTATAACTAGATACACACGTTACTACAGCACACTTTGATAAAGTTTTGCCTTTTTTTTTTTGGTGAATATTTTTAATAAATCAGTCCATCAAGCATCAGTTATCAGACCACTGTGTGTCAACGGCTCTGTTCAAAATATGAAACATTTTTATAAAAGCATATATAAAAATGTGTAACTGTTTCACCATTATATCATAACGTTAACGAATTCACGTGTGTTAAAAAAATTATTATTGTTATTATCGTTAAAGTGTTAGGTGATCACTAAACATATTATTCGATCATCAGATGCTGGAGTTAGGAGTGTTATCCTTTGGTCACGTCTTTCTCTGGGATTTCGTTTGCAGTTTCCATGTTGCTCAGGTTTCCCAGCAGCCTCTGTTTCTGGATGCTGTTCCTCACGCCGTACCCGAAGTAGATCAGGAGTCCTGGAGAGGGCAAAACCACACACACACACACACACAAACACACATACACAAACACATACACTCTTCAAGATCCACAGTGTTTCCTCTCAGGGCAAATATTACAATTTTAACACAAGATACACAGAATAACCCCTAATCCCTAACCCCACATGTCACTCCAGCGCTTACTTACCCACAGCCATCCAGACGGCGTAGCGGATCCAGGTGGCGCCTCCGAGCTGAACCATCAGGTAAATGTTGATGAATGAACTCACCACAGGAAGTAAAGGCAGGAAAGGCACCTGTAGAGAACGGTGTGGAAAATTCACACTACACTCTTCAGCCAAAAAAAAAAAAAAAAGTCTGCTATGGTTGTCACTTAAAGCATCTACTATATGTAAAACTCTAAAACTGAGGCCCTGATACACTAAATAGTGATTAATAATTTGCGTGTACAAGGGGATAGATTGCTTGTGCAGTTAGCAGAGCTGGCAATGGCTAAGGTTTAGCGAGACACTTGAACGCTACACTTTTCTGCTTTTACAACTAAAACAGCGGGAAGACCAAATACGAAACAAAAATCCACCTGGCAGAAAATCCAACTCACTGAAGGGGAAAGGACACGGAACGTGAATTTGCTCCTAGTAACGGTTACTTTCACTTCCTGTCGACTACCTACTGTGGGTGATTTCTGTGTGTGTGTAGGCAGGGTATGTTTTTAAATGTTGGTGAGGACCAAATGTTCCCAAAAGAGATAGGAATATCTGATAGTTATGACCTTGAAGGGACATTTGCAGGTCCCCACAAGGAAAACTTTTTTTTTTAAACAAAAACTTCAGCTTTTATTTGGAAAATTAAAAGAGACAAATGATTTCCTTTTGATGAATGAGGTTAAGGTTAGGGTTAAGTTTAGGTTTAGGTGTAGCATACCATTAGTTAGCTACATTGGAAGGGTGTGTGTGTGTGTGTGTGGGTGTGTGAGTGTATGTATGTGTGTGTTTTCACCATGAAAGCTGCTTTAGTGGGATTCTGAGGCTGCCTCCAGATCAGCAGCGTGCAGAGCAGCATTATGAAGAGGATCACAGACACACACACCAGACTCCAGACCTCCAGCAGCAGTAGTGATGTGATGGCTTTGGACAGCAGGACGGTCAGGACCACCACCATGACGACTGCACAGAACCAGACCGAGAGTGACGTGACAAACATCTTAACAAATCACAACAATAAAACAGATCATCTCAACTCTTAAATTACACTCTACTGTGTTTTTATTATTATTATTATTATTATTATTATTATTATTACTGTGTTGTAACACATCTGGGTGAATTGTAGAGTTATGCTTTATGGTAATTAATTGCCCACATTCATTGCACATTAAAGAACAGTTCACTGATTTCCAGGACAATCAGCCAAGCCGTGTTTGGTGTCTGAAGTTTGCATTTTAGTTTTGCACTGGAGCATTGCAAAGTAAAAGAAGTCTTTCCCCAAAATCTCTTCAGAGATGTCACACACACACACACACACACACACACACACACACACACACACACACATACTTATTGATGTGGTTCAGGACACTTACTGTCTCCTGTAAACATGAACAAAACCTCAACGTGTAGCTGAACAATGTAACAGTATGGGGCAGCCATCTTGGACAACCGGAATCATTTTTCAACATAGTTAGGTATAACTCCGCCTCCCTGTAGACTCCGCCCAGATTTTGGAGTCAGAATTGTATCCAAAAGCTATAAAGTTGAAATCTGAATGTAAATTTGGAGTGAGACAGACTTAAATTACTTGGTAGCTGCATTTCATTAGCATGAGACTGCAAAAGCTAGCTTCGGAAGCAAAATTCAGACGCCAAACATGTCAGATTGAGTACATTCCAGGTAAAAGAAACATGTAAATTGTGTGTAAATTAAAACTTTTGCTATACAATTATAGCAATCACGCCAGAGTCCCCAGTTTGATCCTGTGCTGAGTACTGTCAGGGTAGTGCTGATAGCAGAGAAGAACTACTTTCCCATCGGCCCTGGAACCTCACGTTGTTAATCACGTGCACCTGAAAAACGTTGCCATTTAATGAGCACTTGTATTTAGGTTCTTTTTATGGTAGCACTTGTTACCTAGCTTTTTGTCATCTTCATGGATGTTTCCATGTTTACGAAGATACTGTTTATGTTATAGAGTTTTTTCTTCTATGTGTTTCACCCGTTAAATGTTATTCTGCACTTGCATCCATCTCCTACTTCAAAACCTTACAACTGCTTGTTCTGTCTGTGTCCGAAAGGGTTTCCTCTGGGTTTTCCGGTTTCCTCACACCTCCCAAAAACATCCTAGTATGTGAATTCAGTACTCTTAATTGGCCCTAGGTGCATATAAATGCGTGTGCATAGTGGCCTCAGATCTGGAACTGGTATCCCATCCAGAGTGCATTCCCTCTCTCACACCCAGCGTTCCCGGGATAAGCTCCAAATCCACTGGCCAGGATAAAGCGGTTCGGATAAATGAGTGAATGCATAATGGTAATTTGTAAGAATTAAAATATCAAGCCAAGGCAATTGTAAGCTACCTGAATAAACTAAACAAGTGAGATGAGTACAGCTGAAGTGTCTCATACTGTTATGTGTGGAAATGTGAGTGTGTTTAATGGTTTCTGGTCCGTACTGATAAACACAGTGCAGATGTTGACGGTGTTTGACGTTTCCTTGGTTGGGTACGATGGAGGTTTTAAAAATCCGAACTTTGACCTTGGAGTGAAGCCTATTTCATTCTCTGCAGACTCCCTCTCACGGTACCTAAAGAGAAAGCAGCTGGCTGAGTAAAAAGACAAAACAAACATTAAAATCTGAGTCATGAGTGTGTGTCCGAGTCATTGAGCTGGAACACTAACCTCAGTATGAGAATGCAAATGGCCACGAGTGTGTAGGCGAACAGAGTCCCGATCGACATCATATCAACCAGCGCCTTCAGGTCGAATAACAGCGCCATTATAGCTGAGAATAAAGCAAAGCACGTGGTTCATTTTTTTTTCTCTTTTTAGACCGTTTTGTGCCCTTTGATGTCCATTCATCAGCTGGTGAGAAGGTCACTACAGTCACATGGGGTTTTGTTATATTTCAGAGTGGGAAAAGCCACACACACACACACACACACACACACACACACACAAACACACATATACACACGATAGAGCCTGAGAACACTTTGCAAAACTCAGGCTGGTTCACATGTATACAGATTTTGAAAACATACTTCTTTGTCGTTTGGTCTTCCATCCTCATGAAAGTTGCATTTTTGTGTCACTGAAAACGCTTTTCGAAAAACTCTCGCTCATCGTGTGTGTTATGAGTGTGCTAGGATCCATTTTATCATGGCTGCTAATTACACCCTTGTGTGAAAAACACGATACACACCTGAATCCGCTGATTTGTACTCCGGTGCTACAAACTGTACTGCCGAAGGAGATTTTGGATATGACCTGGCTGAGCGCTTTATATTCAAGTGTAACATTAAACAGCTGTCACATCCATCAGGGACATGTCACCTCCACGCCACCAGAGGGCCCACTCCCCCAAATTCTAGAGACTCTTCCTCGGTTATCGCACACTTCCTGTTCACCAGCTATAAAGCACATGGTTTGTTATGTTCTTGTACATGGTGGAGTGGACCAAGATCCCTCTACAAGATTTTATAGGAAGAGACATCCCCGATATTATTGGGTGCCAATATTTTTAAACCAGGAAGAATGTGTTTAAATTGAAATATGCAGCATTTCTATATGTTTAAGCTCAAAATATCACTCATTGTGTGTTATCATTTTCAAGAAAGGTGCCAAAAAAGAGTCTCTTTCCTCACCTGCCACAGAGCCGGAGGTGAGGGTGGCTATGGCAGGACTTTTCCTCGAGCTGACTTTACACAGCACTTTAAAGAGGAGGCCGTCTCTAGCCATGGCGAAGATCACTCGAGGCATCGGGAACATGGCTCCCAGCAGGCTGTGCACACACTGAGTCATTATTACACCAATAAATAAACTCGATTCACTTTCACTCTTTTATTAATGTTTCCCAGTCCCTTAAAACTGCACAGTTCAGTGATTCCTTTGCAATGAGAAAACGCTAATCTGTGTGATTCAGGAGTGAGTTTCCAGAATTCTGTTTACCTAGTAGAGAGTGCACACAGGGATCCCACAGCGACGACGTACTTGGCGGCGGCCCAACCCACGTAGGAGAAGGCGACTGGCAGAGGGCTGTGGATGTTCAGCAGGTAGTAAGGCATCATCAGCGTGAGAGCGGCTGAAACGCCGAAATAAGCCAGGAAACAGATGAGCAGTGCAAAGACGATCCCCAGCGGGATGGACTTCTGAGGGTTCTTCACCTCCTCACCTACAATAACACATTCACTATTTATTTAACGCAGTGCTCAAAATATTTTCCCCAATTTAAACAATACTAAACATAACACTAAAAATTGTATTAAAATGTAACTATAAATGGATAAAAAGTACCATTTGTCATTGTTCTGGGTCGGAATGTTGTCATACCACCCCATAGATGATTTCGTTATGCTCTAAAGTGTTTTATTCCTTACATTGGACATCACTTGCTACTTCTTTTTTTTTTTTTTTACAAAGGCAAAAAGTAATAATTAATCACTATAATGAATAATTAAAAAAAATTTTAATTCGAGTGTAAAACATAGAGATCATATTATGGCTGCCAAAGATGCGGATGAGAATAAGTTGATACTTGAAGATTTAATTGTGTTCAACAATAAAATAAAAAAAGATCAATGTAAAAATCTGCATCTAAAAAATTAATCATTAAAAGAATCATTATTTAAACTTTTTTTTTGAAAAATGTTGTAGGTTTGCTACTTCATTTTATTATTATTATTACATTCTAAATACAAAGGTTTTTTTCCATTTAATTTTTGCTTCTATATGTTTTGTGCTTATATGTCCACTTTAAATATAATTAATACAAAGTTGTATTGGTTGAATGCTAATCGAAAATACAAGATATTCAGCCAAATGAAGAAAATGTACCGAATTAATCAGCCATTATTTCACATGAGATCAGCTGAGTAAACAGTAGTAGAGAAAATGTCCCAATTTCCCCATGTGAAGTGTTTTCTCAGAGCACACAACACACACTGTATATCTAATACACATTTAAATTACCAGTAGTCGCAATGCAGTCAAACCCTACGAATGCATAGAAACAAGTGGCAGCTCCGGCCAGCGTGCCCTCAAAGCCGTAGGGGAAAAACCCGCCGTGCCCAAACTCCGACGTCACGTTCAGTGTAGACGTCAGGTTTCTGTAAAGAAAGCACTGCAGATGTGTGTATGGTGATTTCTTTATGTCCTTTATCTGTCTTTAGAGCTGTTCAGCAGTTCAGGCTTACTCGAGTTCAGCTGTGACGTTCAGTAACGTTTCCTCGCTGATGTACCAGTTCTCCAGTTTCCCCTTGATGAAGCCACCGATGATGACGAACACCAGCACCAGTATGTTAATGCTCGTGAAGATCTTGTTGACCATCGTCGATTCTTTCACACCAAACGCAAGAAGACCTGTGGCACAGAAGAACAGATATCAGGCCCGTAGTTTATAGACTCAGTGTAACAGGCTAATCAGAAAGACATGAAGTAGCTTTCAATACCAGTGAGAAGCATAATCAGACCGGCTGCAAAGAAGTCTGGGTAAGGAGCCAGGCCTGGCAGACCCATGGCTACGTGCTTGCTGAAGTAATTCGACATCACATTTCCAATCATATCATCAAAAGTGCCACTCCAGGCTCGGGCCACGCTGGAGGCACCTGCATCAGGAAGAAGAGTCCAGTTACTCAGAGGAACATGTTTCTTTTACCAAGTTTCTTCCTCCTAGAGTCCAGGAAATGACATCACATTTTGTACAGACGTCATGATATTTAAAACTGGATTTAACCAGAAACCCAGCTGTTGGGCCTTTGAGGTAAACAGTTAACTCTCAGTGGATCATATTAAATAAATATAAACCTGAGCTCTGACGCACAATGCAAAGTTGAATACTTTATACTGAATACACAAGTGGAGCTTTACTGTAGATTCTAAAGCCACCTCAATTTTTTTTGTAAAAACAAACAAACAAACAAACAAACAAACAGGATTTTTAGCAATTAATTAAATTAATTTTTAGCATTATTTATTACTGGTTAATTTAAAAATTAGTTTTAGCAATTTTTAACACAGGAAGTAACTTAAATTGACTTGCATTAAAATAATCATTTTTAATTAAACATATTATAGTAAACAATTGTCAGGTTGCCACCTTGTTATTGTGGCAAAAAAGTGAAAAAAAATAAAAAGTATGCTTGAAATGTGAAGTTTTTTCCACATTTATTTTTATTTCTCTGTTTTGTGCTTATATGCCCACTGTTAATTACAATGCGGCTCTGTTCTGTCAAGCTACCTCACTTCATCTTTTCTTTAAATAAAAAATTTCTTAGTTCAATTTCCCACCTATGACGTAGGAGAGCAGCAGGTTCCACCCCGTGATGAAAGCCCACACCTCGCCCACAGTCACGTAGCTGTAGAGGTAGGCCGATCCCGTCTTGGGCACACGAGAGCCGAATTCAGCGTAGCAGAGTCCAGCGAAGATGGAGGCCAGAGCGGCGATGAGGAAGGAGATGATGATGCTGGGGCCAGACAGAGATCTGGCCACCTCACCCGAGAGCACGTAGACGCCGGCGCCCAGCGTGCTGCCCACACCAAGAGCCACCAGGTCTACTGTGCCGAGACACCTCCGGAACGTGGACACTTCGCCTTCTGGCTCTAGAGGCTTCCTGCGGGACAGACCACGCAGGAAGGAACCGACCTTGTGCCAGGACATGATCTGCTTCTACAGACGGAGGCAGTGATGTGTGTGAACTTGGGCACTGTCACATGAACACTTGTAGCATTGTTCTGTATGTTTTAAACCAGCTATATCTGAGATAACGCCTGAGACCAAGTTATATAATTGGGCAGCAAAGTATTAAAGAAAACGAACTGCTTGGCTCTAATGAGGGGAAAATAAAACACAAATACAGTGCCTTGCACTTACAGAACCTTTAAACATTTTGTAGAGTTACAAATTGGAATTTAAGTGGACTTTATTGGGATTAAGCAAGCGAAGCATGGTGGTGGTAGCTTCATGTTGTAGGGATGCTTTTCATCAGCAGGGACTGGGGAACTGGTCAGGATTGAGGACAAGATGGAAGGACAACGACCTTAAACACACTGCCAAAGCTACACTGGAGTGTTTCAAACCCAAGAACTAAATCCAGTTGCATATTTGTGGGAAGATTGAAACCACTGGTCCAATCAACCAGAACGTGAGCAATCAGTCTCCACATGTGCAAAGCTGATAGAGACATATCTCAGGACAGGTTGTAGCAGCTATAACTGAGGCAAAAGTGGTTCTTTTAAGGGGGATGAAACCTTACAGTAGACAACTAACCATTGTCTGCTTTTGTTGCTTAATTAGCATTTGTGTCGCAATTAAAAAAACAACAAAACATTTTGCACCTTCAAATGTTAGACATATGGCGTAAATCAGAGGGTAAAATTCCTGATTTGAGTCCATTATAGTTCCAGGTTGTAAAACTACAAAATGTGAGAGTGCAGAACA
>CM040983.1:4629005-4642414 GCA_022985145.1 Pangasius djambal | reverse complement strand
TATATATATATATATATATATATATATATATATATATATATATATATATATATATATATATATATATATTAAAGAAATGTCACATGTACAATAATACATTATTAAGAGTTGCTAGTTTATTTGTTATACAAATCAAGCACCTTGCACTTTATATATATATATATATAGTTTTCTTTTCTTAACATTTTTGTTACTCTGAATGATTTCCCTCTCTTAATATACAATCTTTTAACCCCTCTAAACACCTTCGTTATAAAACAGAGAAGTAAGAATGATATTTATTCATTTCATATTCATGCGTCCCAAATAATTTTCTGTAAAAAAAAAAAAAAAAAACTAATGTAAGAAAGACATGATCTTTGATGATGTAAATGATGCTTACCTCTATTTAATTTTCTTCTAAGGCTGGAGTGACTAAGAGAAAGAAAGAATCTATGTTGTCATTTTAAAAACCGAGGGGCATTGCATAAGTCCCACCTACAGCAAACTGTTTTATCACCTGTGTGATATGAGATCGCTAATGGCAGGAGTCGCATGGGGACGCAGACTAAAATTAGTCTGGAGAGTTGCATTAAAAATGGTCATATTGTGATGTAAGTAAGGACCTTAATAAATAGCACACTCACGCTGTCGCACGGCGCTCATGGTCTCAGTAAAACCCGGGGTCATGCCTTGTAGGGAGCAAAACGAGTGCGTTATTATCCCACATGGTGTTGTAATGCAGTAAGATTAAAGACAGAGTGAGAAAGGCACTGCTATTATATACTATCACTAACATTACTACTATCAATATTTGTCCCATATGAAGGGGGGCATTTTCTGCTCGCTCAGCAGGGTAAGTTTAAAAAGAGTAAATAGGTTTCCTCACTTAACTGATACGCGGTGTTTGTTCACCATGTACATTGTTCCAGGAACGTCCTCTTGGTATAGTTCATATATTATTACGCTGCTCTTTTCACCAGGACACGAGCAAGGGAGCGTTAAAATGTCCATCGGCTCAATGTCTAACGCACCTGACTCACTTTATGTCTGTTTAGCAAGTCTTTAAATAGTCTTCCTTCCTTCCTTCCTTCCTTCCTTCCTTCCTTTCTTTCTTTTCTCCTTTGTTACTTTAATCATGCACATTAACACATTTAAACGTTTGTTATTAAGAATACAAATTGAAAATACACATAGCACAACCACTCTATTTCTATTTCTCTTTTCTTCCTTCCTTCCTTCTTTTATTCCTTCCTTCCTTCTTTCTTTCTTTCTTTCTTTCTTTCTTTCTTTCTTAGTCTTATATTGCTTTAATTCATGCACATTAACACATTTAAACATTTATTATTAAGAATACAAATTGAAAATACACATAGCACAACCACTCTATTTCTATTTCTCTTTTCTTCCTTCCTTCCTTCTTTCTTTCTTTCTTTCTTTCTTTCTTTCTTTCTTCATTTCTTAGTCTTATATTGCTTTAATTCATGCACATTAACACATTCAAACATTTATTATTAAGAATACAAATTGAAAATACATATAGCACAACCACTCTATTTCTATTTCTCTTTTCTTCCTTCTTTTATTCCTTCCTTCCTTCCTTCCTTCCTTCCTTCCTTCTTTCTTTCTTAGTCTTATATTGCTTTAAATCATACACATTAACACATTCAAACATTTATTATTAAGAATACTCATTGAAAATACACATAGCACAACCACTCTATGTCTATTTCTCTTTTCTTCCTTCCTTCCTTCTTTTATTCCTTCCTTCCTTCCTTCTTCCTTTCTTAGTCTTATATTGCTTTAAATCACACACATTAACACATTTAAACATTTATTATTAAGAATACTCATTGAAAATACACATAGCACAACCACTCTATTCTCTTTTCTTCCTTCCTTCCTTCCTTCCTTCTTTCTTTCTTTCTTTCTTTCTTTCTTTCTTTCTTTCTTTCTTTCTTAGTCTTATATTGCTTTAAATCACACACATTAACACATTTAAACATTTGTTTCTGAGAGGCCTCACTGAAGACAGGATAATCCCTCATTACATTTACCTTTAGCGTAACTGGTAATATTGATAATATTGTGAAAATATCATTTTTTTGAAACGGACACTGCTTGGACTGTAGTGCTCTTCAGTGTAAACAATAGCCCACATTGTCTGTGAGCAGCTAGGACTCGAGTCTCTTGCTATAGGACACAGTGGACAACTCCATATCTTGGCTGCTGTCCTTTGAACAATGCAGTGAGAGAAACAAAGCTGCTTTCAGGAGTTTGTCAGCAGCAGCCCTGCACACTTGCTCGATGTGACCGAGCTTTCTCCAGTGTCCCATTAAGGCCCTCCTAATCTTGTGTGGAATCTGCTCTGGCATGCTCGCACACTGGAGTTCGTCTCGAGACCCACAACGGCACCACAACACCGAGCACACTTTTACATTCCAGTTCTGATATGCAGAAACGCGATACTACATGATCACGTGAAAAAAAACAAGTGTTAAAAAAATAATGTGAAATAAAAATCAGATGAAAGAAAAAACCCAATGTGTGAATCGTATGTAAAAAAAAAAAAAAAAATCGCATGAAAATAAAATCATTTGTAAAAAAAAATAATTTAAAATATAATGATTTTCTATAATATAATGTTAAATATTAGATTTGATATAATGTGAAAAAGTGAATTGCTTGTGAAAAAAAAAAATCACATGAAAATAAATGAATCATGTATTAAAACAACCTGCAAAAAATAAATGAATCGTGTGTAAAATAAATAAATAAATAAATAAATAAATGAATGAATATTTTTTAAATAAATAAAAAAATTTATGTGTGGAAATAATTGAATTGCTGGTCAAAAAAATCACATGCGAACATAATTTAATAATTTAATAAAATAATTCTTATTTTAAAAACATAAACAAATTGTTTGTAAAAATCTTGCAAAAAGCTCATGTGCAAACAAATGAAATCTCTGCAAAAGCACACATGAAAAATGAAACAAACAAAAAAAAAAGACTCATGCACTACATGTGAAAATGTGCAAACATAACACGTGAAGTGTGTAAAAACCACGTGGACATTTTACAGATTTGCATCATTACACCTGCAGTTTATTAAAGAATCACGATCACGATGCGGATAATAATGAATAATGATTATATAATGATTAAATAATAATTTATAACTGTGCAATGAGAGTGGATTTTATTGTCATATAAGCGTTTATAAAAGTTGTTATATGAAGTAAACAGGTTTCTTTACCTTCTTTCTGAAAGTCTGATGCTCTGAGGCTCAGTTCTGTTTACTCTCCTGAAGCAAAGTGATTTTTTTTTTTTTTTTTTTTTGCACATTATATACAAACGTGGTCTGTTTGTCCCTCCCACTCTGCAGAATTAGGGACAAAAAAAAAAAAAGTCCTTCTCGCTGCACTTTCCAGCGTTATTCATAAAGCACCCATTCTTAGCACCAGAGTGGTCCATGAGATCGGACAGAGACGTGCCGGATATGAAAGCTGCACTTCTGACCCTCTTTGTCATGTGATATGGCTTTATGATGGGATTATGAAAAGTCACATATGATCAGAATGGTACATGCTGACTGGGTTTAAAAAAAAAAAAAAAAAAGGGTTTAGTCCAGTTGCGGTGATGCTCCTGTGCACTAGAGAGCGCCAGAGAACAGCACCGTCTGTGAGACTTGACTCCAGACCTTTAACTCTGCGTCCTAGACTCAAGATGAACAACTGTCCCTGCAGAGACATGTCAGATCTATCCAGCAATCTTGATCTTTCCTAATATGTTTTATTCTGAAGTCCCCATGGAAGACAGCTATAAAAGCATGCTATAGCTCTGTGGCTGGAGGCCTTGGGTCCGGTCTCGAGACGTGTTCTTGATTGCCTTGTCTCATGTTCATTAGCATTTGTCCCTCTAAACATACATTATGCTTTGTATATTATGTTCAGGAGAAGCAGCTACAAACTAATTTCCTTTTTTTGCTTTGTGAGTTAAGAAGTACAACACTATGGAAAGCCGTTCTGTAGATTTCACCTTCCTGTGCTGATTTATTGTTAGTGCTTTTCATCTGTGTAATCTCTAGTACGTAAAACTCTAATAATTCTAATCGAATCATGCAGTAAAAGACGAGGGTGAGACAAATGAAATCCTTAAACATAAAACATTTGCTTTTGCAGAGATTTCATTTGTTTGCACATGAGATTTTTGCAAGATTTTTTTTTTCTTCTTTTTTTTTTTTTGCACGCAATGTTTTTACAAACAATTTGTTTATTTTTTTTAAAATAAGGGATTAAATTATGTTCGCATGTGATTTTTTTTTGACCAGCAATTCAATTATTTCCGCACATAATTTTTTTTATTTATTTAAAAAAAATATTTGTTTATTTATTTATTTATTCTACACACGATTCATTTATTTTTTGCAGGTTGTTTTAATACATGATTCATTTATTTTCATGTGATTTTTTTTTTTCACAAGCAATTCACTTTTTCACATTATATCAAATCTAATATTTAACATTATATTATATAAAATCATTATATTTTAAATTATTATTTTTTTTACAAATTATTTTATTTTCATGTGATTTTTTTTTTTTTTTTTTTTACATATGACTCACACATTGTTTTTTTTTTTTCATCTGATTTTTTATTTCACATTATTTTTTTAACACTTGTTTTTTTTCACGTGATCATGTAGTATCGTGTTTTTTGAGGAATCCAGACCCTCGTTACGCTCTGGAACACTGGCATTGAAGGAAATGGAGATTACATACACACTTTTCTGCTATTTGCAATAAACAACAAAAAACAAAATCAAGGTTTTTATTTGACTCATGCTTGTAATAAAATGCACATTTACTATACTTAATAAGCAGACTGGTGTACAAACACCATTTTCTGTGACTGGAGCCACATCTTACTTGACCGAAAAGTGGTATCCAAATTATACACCTAAATCTATTGTCCAGAAAGGTTCTGCGGGATTCTGGGTAATTCTCAGGAGAATCTGCAGATTTGGTCCGGCATATTGTATGAAACCGAAGTAACAACTTGGCCTTGAAAAAAAGGATTTAACGGTTTTCCTTCTCGCTTTTATTTGGACTCGAACTTGACTTGTCCTGGACTTGGACTGGATAAGAGTGGTGGTCTTGACTGCAGCCTTACTAATAGCTAGAAATGTCAATAAGAATAAAAAGTAAATTATATACCGCAATTACGAGATCGAATATTAAAAAGCTCTATTTAATTAAAGGCGCATTAGGTAAGATTAGTCTTCTTTTTTTTTTTTTTTTTTTTTTCAAGATTAGTTCTCTAACAGTTAGGTGGGTTTGACATTTGAATGATTCCTGTTCATGTCCACAAAGCTCCGCCCACAGGATCTACGGTGTCTATAAAATGGCTGACAGGAAACGTATCCAAACACAAATAAGCATTCTGGACAGGAAGTCAATTTTCCCAGTGGGTTTTCACAACGATTTTATACACTTTTGCTAAGGACATGACTTAATTTTTCATTGTTTTTTTAAAAAATCATGTTCTACATGTTTTCCAGGTTATTTGTACAAATCAGGAATAAAAACATTGACTACTGCACCTTTAAAAATGATAAAAGAATAAAATAACAATAATTTTTTTAAAAGAATAAGATGTTCTGTTTCATTACAGAAATGATAAAGATAAGATTGACAGTTATAATTCACGCTAAGTAAACATCTCCGTATGGAAACCTACACCTTATCAATGACTACACGTTTTTGTTACACGTTTTATTACGTGTTTATATGGAACATCCTGCACACAAGCCCCTGTGATTGAGCTGTTACTATAGAAACAATAACCTACTGGAAAGAGTGCATTAATATAAACCTGTGATTTTTAACTACGGTCAGAGCTGCTGTTATAGGACAGTAATCTCCTGACCAATCAGAATCAAGAATTTAACACTGCTGTAGTAAAATATAAAATGATATAATAATTTTGAGAGAAGACTGAGCACATTAGCTTGTTTAAAAAAAAAATAATTCAGTGTGGTGTCATGAAACTTTGGGAAGTAGTGTTACCATCTTTAGTTACTGACAGAACCCAGACCACCATATGGGGAGACTGAGATTATGATAGTGTGGGGGTGTAACGTATGAGCACACAGGCCTGGCTCTGTGTGTGTGTGTGTGTGTGTGTGTGTGTGTGTGTGTGTTTGTGCTGCTCTGAATTCCTCGCCGTATTACGGGAATGACCCTGTGCTCTTACAAAAATAGCTCACTCAGGAGCTCAACTGTCACACATATAGCACTAATGTGTTCCTCACTTTCAGCTAAATCACACACACACACACACACACACACACACACACACACACACACACACACACACACACGCCTGTTTGCCTTCCATGTACTTACCTGTAAATACAACCATACACCACTCTACACGCCACTCGAGTCACTTCCTACTTTAATGCGTTTATTAACTAGACACTTTTACATTTATACGTATGATATTTCATTCACTTGTAGCCAGTGATTTGTTACACACACACACACACACACACACACACACACACACACACACACGTTAGTGCAGATCATCATCATCAGTAAAGTGCTAAATACACGAGAAAATACACGTCGAAATTTTAGTATCTGTTGAAAAGCCACATTTAAGCCTAATCGATAAATCCATGTTAATAAAAGTACAATGCCCCGCCCACTTTCTCAGTAAACTGCTGCTACATGTCCCTCATTTGCATACTGGAACGTGATTAGCTCTTAAATTTTATGATGCGATAACTCTTGGCTGTCATGTGACCAATACGATCTCAGATGTTCTTTTTTCAGCTGCTATGTTTTTTAAAAGAGTGCAGCACAACGGCAGCAGTGAACTTTAACTTTTGAGGTTTATTACACATGAAACATAGTTTTTCACATATGTTTTTATTTATATTCACGATATCACATCTTTACTTGGCTAATTTTTAGGGAAATTGGACATTTTCTTGTTTTTCTTTTACATGTGGTCCCATATCTCTTACATAATCACGTATGAAATGTATGTTGATTTTCCATAAGGCTAGTGTTTCCTCTGAACTCGAATGTTTTTTTTTATAGTGTACTTACATATTAAAGCATGTTAAATAACACCATTAACAACATTTACAATATTTTCTATTTCCAAACCTTGAGTAGTTGTACTTTGTTACTGAAGTATTATTTTGGCGCATTTATACTTTATGTGAGTAGTAATGACACTGAATAATTGTACTCTTATTTAGTTACATTTCCAAGAAAAAACAACTTTTAACTCTTTACTTTTTTTTACTTAGACCTTCGAAGCATCTATTACAATTCTGAAAAGTCTCTTCTTCTCTCATACAGCCAGTGTCTGTACACTGTACATCAATCAAATGGGCTCAGTTTAGTGTAAAATCATTTCAAACTATCATTAATTGTACCAAATTCATCGTCTGCTCTGACCTTCTCATGCTACACAATGTAGTTAATGTAGTTAATGTAATTAATTACAGGAATAATTACCGCTATAGCTATCCATGTGTGTATGAAAATGGACAATCCACCAGCGTGCAGTGTTGAAGTTGAGGATGAGCGTCCCTGGCCCTACCTCAGTAAACTCTTTTGAGTATGCCGGAGTAAGCAAAGACTCATATAAAATCTCCTTTAGGTCCCTAGAAGGCATGAACTCCATCTCATTTGAAAAATCATGCTGAGGAAAGTTCGTTTTTCGCTTATAAGTTCGTTTGTCTATATTTAACCAAATTAGCCTGGTTTTTTTGCTAATATCAGGTTAGACTAGCATCAGGTCCAGTAGCTAACAAATTGTCTAGGCAGCAAGTCAGATTCTAGCTAATGGTAAACATTACAGATTGAGTGATATTTTCAGGGAAAACGGTGTAGTTGCTAGAGAGGAAAAGCAATCTTCGGACAGTTTTAGGTAAATAATGTGGTCGCAGGGAGTTTTCCCTTGCCACTGTCGACGATGCGCTGTGGCGACCCCTGAAGGGAAAAGCCGAAAGAAGAAGAAGACTGTCGCCTCTGGCTTGCTCATTAGGGATAAAGCTAAATCTATATCCAGATTTCCGTAAAGCTGCTTTGTGACAATGTCCATTGTTTAAAGGTGCTATATCAGTAAAATTGATTTGAACTTCATCAGTTGAAAACGTTTCACTTTTTTTTTTTTTTTTTTTTTTTCATTTTGCTGGGTGCATTTTTTGGATACTTCCATGTTTAACTGATTGAGTATGTCTGAGTAAGAATATATATCTCTATTTATCTATATCTATCTATCTATCTATCTATCTATATAAATAGTAAGACTATGTAAGCTATCTCTGTTTTCACTTAAGTATAAATACTCAGAACTCTATCCACCACTGAAACAAACAAACAAAAAATAAATTGTGAGTTTTTCCCCCCACTCATTTTTATTGATTTAGATTTTTATACAGTCACGTGGTACACTTCAAACAACAATAGTGACGTATCTGAGTTAAAAAAAAAAAGATATTTATATTTTATAAAAAAAAAAAAAGATTTTTTCCGTAAGGGTAGTGATTACATGATTGATTGAATTGATTAAACAATGTACTTAAAGATGAAAGTCGGTTAATGCATTGCTTATAATAAAATACTATTAACCGGAAAGCCAAAATAAATAAATAAATAAAATCCTGAAAGTTGGCGCTGGGCGTGACGCACCGCCGTGATGACGTCAGAGCCGCGCGAGAGCACCGGAGAGCAGCTGCCTTGCTGTCGCTCATTTCTGAAGCCGGACTGCGGCGGGGAAGTGTGTGTGTGTGTGTGTGTGTGTCCTGAGTGTGTGTGTGTGTGAGAGAGAGAGAGAGACACAGCCGTGTGTGTGAACTCTGCAGGGAGACCGAAAGCACACAGGAGGTGAGCAAACACACACACACACACACACACACACACATTTTATTATGTATTTAATGTATAGTATTGTAATGGATTTAATGCGTGACGTATATAACGGGAGCCTGTGAATGATGACGTAAGAGAAAGTTACTCTACATTTCAGACATGAAGGCTACTTTATGAACCCATTTCCTGTGCTGTAACACTTCTGTAATAACTGTTTAGTGCTTATAATGCCTTAAAATGGCTTGATTTATACAGAGTATAATGTATGTCATGTACACAGTGTGTTTATAGTGTGTCTAAAGTATAAACTGATTTAATAATCATACAGAATGGCACGTTAAAAGGCATACTATATTATGTATACTGTGTGTTAATCTGTAGGGAAGGGGCTTGAGACCCCTGGGTGTGGCAGTGGACATGTCTCCCTCTCTCTCTCTCTCTCTCCCTCTCTCTCTCTGTGTCTCTCTCTCTCTCTCTCTCTGTCTCTCTCTCTCTCTCTCTCTCTCTCTCTGTGTCTCTCTGTGTCTATTTTTGGACTTTGCTTTAAACTCAAACAATGTTGTAATATACCACAGTGACAGCTCGTCCTTCGTCTTTATACCTTCTACACACTGCTCATGTTTTCTTTTACATTTTTACTAATTATCACTCTTGTCCAGGACTAAATGGAAATATAAATAGTTTGAATTGACAGTAATATACAGTATATGTAAATAGTAGGGACGGATCATAACTGTAAATTGCACTGCTTTCCTTACTTTCCTTATTTCCTTCGTCCGTCTGTGAGTTTACGGAGCATTCCTGCAGCACTCGGCGTTTGTACAGATATCATGCTTCCATGCTTGGGAGAGAAAAAGCACATCGTGTGAGCTTTAAGGTAGTTAGGGAGTGTATCCTGTGGAAAATGTGGCCTTGCCTTAAACCGCTCGGCCCACGTCCAAGAGACATTTTCCACCAACGTGTCGGATTGAGGGGAGGCCCAGCGGCGGTGTTTTGGGGGAGACGGCTCCGTGTATGTACACGGACTGTATGTAGAGTGCTGAGAATCTAGACAGCACGACTAAACACACTCCTTTGATGAAACTGTGCAGGTTCTCATTTCACTTTGTGTTATGCATTCCTTATAGCTGAGTCATGAATGAACCCAGATGTTCTCCAGTGGTACCCCAGCCATTAAAGGGGTATTCCAGGCTCAAATCACACGCACACAGTTTACCCTTTATGCAGAATGTAGTTGATCAGGAGAGAAATGTTTGCCGTTGGAAGCTGTACTCAGTAATGAAATCTAACGAGTTATGGAAGTCTGACTCACCCAAACGGCTTTTTTTCCTGTATATATGTACGTTCAGAACAGTCGCTTGTTTCAGTAATGTGGTTTAATATACACTGGGACTTTCTGTAATCTATAAACATCTGTGTCTGTATGTATTAAATGCTCCAAATGTTCATATCTCTTTTTGGATTTAAACCTGAAATGGGCGTGGCCTAAACCGTTTTTTTTTTTAAAATTAAATATGAAATGTACCAGTTTAACACTGAAAAACACCGAAAACCCCCCGATGTGCTGACACTGCTGACATTTCTGGGTTTTTTTCTCCAGAGTGGTTAGAGTGGTAGATTTGATATTTAACTTCTGATAATGCCACACCTACTTCGGGTTTAAATCTGAATACAGATGTGAATATTTGGAGCATTGAATAGATACACATAGAGATGTTTATAGATTACAGTAAGTCCCGGTGTAGCCTAAACCACATTACTGATGAAGTAACTGCACTAAAAGCAGATATTTACAGAAGGAAAAAGATTTTGTTTGATATAGATGTCCATCACTCGTTAAACTCAGCTACACTCCAGGTCATAATTGGTCTCACGCTATTATTATTTTCGAACAAATTTAGTAGATTCTTTTTTCCCTAAAAAACCAAAACAACTAGTAGCCTGATTTAAACTATGGCGATCCTGACCAGGCAGTTCCTAAGGATGAATGAATGAATGACTGAACACTGTAAATACATCACGCAGTGATTCATTTTCCATGTTAATGAACCTGGCCTTTCTTTGTCCCATAAGCTTCATATCTACATACATGAACGTAACATTTTTGTTGCTTCCTAAACCCCTGGTTATGGACCTCTAGTCTCAAACATGCAGAATGCCCTGTGAAATTTTCTGGCAAGCTTGAAAAAAATGAACAGTGAGTCTGCTCTACATATTTGCATTTCTATCTGTTTAGAGCACAGTATCTGTTTATTCTGAATAATATTTGTATTCTGTGACATTCCTGTTAAACATGATCAAAACTTGTAGAGCTGAATGCTCTAACCTTTTGAAGGCAGCCATCTTGGACAGAAGACATCACATTTTTCTGCCTTCTACGCCCCCACCTCTCAAGGTTTAATAATGCAATCCATTGTACTCAGAACCCGGAAAAGCCGACCTCCGACTGGGAAAAGTGCAATGGAACGGTCATTCAACTAGGAATTCCAAGTCGGGAACTCTTCAGTTCTCTGACCTGAGCACAGCTGACGTTAAAACAATATGGCGACGCGTAGCCACAGTAAATCAATTTGTCTTTGCGTCGTTTATTACTTGGTAAAACTAGATTTTTATAATTTTTTGATTTTTTTTGGGGAAGTTTAGATTTGTAATTCGTAATTCCGTTGATTTCAGCCCGATTGTACTAACGTGATTAGACCATTGCCACACAAATAATCACACAGAAATAATTCAGAGACTAGCCCTACAAATATGACCATCCTCTGGGCATCTGTTTTTCCGAGCGGAAGCGCTGGAACTCAGGAAAATCGACTTGGTTATGAGTGCAGTGGATCGCAGCATACATCTGGAATTGTAGTAGAGATTAAATAGTTTCCAACAGGAAATGAAATGTGCATGTAGACATGTAGCTGAGTGATGTTCGAAGTGAGTCTTTATATTTTTAAGCATATATTTATGAAAAGGGCTCTGAGATAATTAGCCTTGCAGCTCTTGGGCCAAACTAAAGAAGCAGACACCAAACAGAGACTACATTCAGTAGTGCAAAAATGATCTACACTACATATGTTTGATTTCTTTATGTGTTTTTTTTTTTTTTGTACTAACATATCCTCCGAGCCATCAGCACGCTAGCTTGTACTGCACTTTATCTCACTTCTACATAACAAATACGAATGTAATTTTTTTTCCAGGTTCAATTTTAGTCCATCATTCCACTGAGACCCTTCGAGTAAAGACATCATGGGCAAGGTAAGCCAAAGCTAAACTAAAGCTAAACTCAAGCTTCTATTTCATATAAATAAGACTTTTACAGTGTTGAGATGATGCTGAGATTCTGAGGCTGATTACTGATGAGTCACTGCACTGCTGCACTGCGTGTTTCTCTTACTGAGTCGGACAGGGAGCAGTGGGACAGTATGAACACACACACACACACACACACACACACACACACACACACACAGTGCTAGATAGGACACGGAGCTTTTGCAGTTATCAGAGTTCTCACAAACTTCCCTTATGAAAACTGACTTTGCTTTATAGTAAGTAAAGAGTAAAACACTTGGGGGTGTGCTGTTATAGAAAAGTAATCAGTGATGGTGTGGTGTGAGGAAGCGGAGTTACTGTTTCCACCCTAAACAGCACTTCCTGAAGTGTTTTATTCCTCTTATACCTCAAAAAGTTGCCAAAGTGTATAATTGGTTTTAAATGTTTACTTTGTCATACTTTTTTTTATCCATTTATAGTAACATTCAGTGCTGCCGAACATCCACAAAAGGTTTTTCCTCTCTCTCTTTAAGTACATAAGACAAAAAAAAGCAGCTTGTCCTGTGGAAGGCGGATACCGCTGAGTCCGCTACGATGCGATTCGATTTAATAGCCTCCAAATTATATGTGAACAACTTTGTTCACGATCTGGGGCTGGCCTGTTGTTAAACTGCGACTGGTGATGACGTAGAGAAGGATTATTTTTTAAAGGTATCAGAGTTACAGCCCAATCACCTTGCTATCCTTTTCAAACCTCAGTTTAAAAATACAAATATTATTTTTTACACACTCATTGTTTGTCCTTTTTTTTTTCTTCTTTTTTTGATAATAATTGATTTCTGATTGTCGCATCGGATCTTGTTAATACGTGGGAGAAATGTCTCTATCAGCTTTGCACATCTGGATCCTGATATTTTCACCTGATTGAATGGAGACTTCTGGTGAACAGCGAGGTTTCTTTACTGACTGGCTGTGTGTTGAAAGTAACGTGGTTGAGTGTCTTTTCTTCCCCCGCGTAATTATAGCAAATACACAACGTTTGGTTAACCCGCATCCATAATAATGACATAAGGACATTACGGACATTCTAATGATTTACTTAAAATTAGATATTATATTATTTTGGGCCTATAACTTGTGTAACAGGGTTGTACGTTCATCTCATCGGTCTGTATCACAGTATGACTGAAAACAGAAAATGGCAATAGAAAAAGAATGATTGACTTTTCTTCTTCTCGTGATCTTTAGGAAATTCAGCCTC
>CM040983.1:4603773-4616783 GCA_022985145.1 Pangasius djambal | reverse complement strand
TCTCTCTCTCTCTCTCTCTCTCTCTCTCTCAGTTAAGGGGAACGGTTCTCCCTTGCTCTGACTTCGACCCTGCCAGTGATGCTCAGGACCTGAGGAAGGCCATGAAGGGCTTTGGTGAGCAGATTCAGTCCTGAAGGCTCTTCAGTTACACTTACAGCACAGTTTATAATAATACAGAGCTAGCAGCAAACTGTTAGCATTACTTTACACTATTACCCACTATGGACCTGTTTCTAACCCTTACTGCTATTTAGATATCCAGAAGAGACCGAAATTTAATAAATTAAAAAAAAAAATTGTTAAAATGAACACAAAGACATTTGAAAAAATATTACATTTTATATGAATATAAAATTGTAACTTTTTTTTTAAGCCAACTATTAGTTATTAGTTAGATTATTAGTTATTAGTTAGGAAATCTTTTTTCTTATAACCCAGATTATCAGTTCTTCGTTATTAGATAAACCATGAATTATTAGGTAGACTATTAGTTATTAAGTATTAGTTACACTATTAGTTCTTAGTTATTTGATAGGCTATTAGTTATTAGTTAGACTAGTTATATTATTAGTTATTACACTGTTAGTTATGAGTTAGATTAGTGTGAGTATTAGTTATTAGTTAGACTACTGGTTATTAGTTAGAGGATTAAGTCAATAGTTAGTAGTTAATCTATTATGTCTATACTGCAGAAAATGATATATTAAAAGGTGGAAATATCTGGAAATATCTTGACAGTTTTATAAATAAATGCTGGAAAGAAGCTAAGTTATATGTTAATATAATGTCTAAAATTAGCTTAATCTTATAATTATCCTCATATCTCATAATAATAATAATTAGCTAGTAGTAAGTGTTATTAGATATCTCTGCCTACACTGAAGGTAGTTTCACTTGCTGAGATTTCATTTTTAAAAAGTTATATATAGCAATACATTCATAACTCTTGAGTATAAGAGCCATGAAACATCAGCTCCTAAACAGCGAAGCAATCCCCCACAATCCTCTGTGTTTGTTCAGGAACGGACGAGGACACCATCATTAACATCGTTACCAAGAGGAGCAACGCTCAGAGGCAGGAGATCAGGCAGGTCTTCAAATCCCTGCTGGGCCGGGTGAGTCGTGCTCTTCACCGCAGCATCCGTCCTCATGCCGTGTTCCTCACTGCTGCGTTCGGATGTGCTGATTATTATCTCCGGCTCTCTGCAGGACCTCATGGCAGACCTGAAGTCAGAGCTCTCCAAGAACCTGTGCCGTCTCATCATGGGCCTGATGATGACTCCGGCTGAGTTCGACGCCAAAATGATGAAGAAGGCCATGGAGGTACGGCAGAGCCGCTGCCTAATACAGTTCCTAACGGAATAGACAACTCAGACCCTACTGTACATTGGCTAGAAATTTTGGCACCCCCAGGACTCCCCTAATATTCTGTCAAATAAGAAATTCGTCATGTCGCCCTTCCTCTCAGGCATTTTTAACTGTTATTACGTGCTTTCAACTTTAAAGGTGCAAGATGTGTTTAGTTAAGGCCGGACGAAAGCGTGACACTCAAGCTGGTCTAAGAATCAGTCGTAACTGGTGTCCATTGCAGGGGTCAAATGACAGACAAACAAACTAGAACAATTCATAAAACAGGCAAAGGTCAAACCATGAAAGAAATACTACACAACAGACAGGGACTAGAAAACAAGGCTTGGACTTCTGCTAAAGCTTGTAACTCTGACTAGGGAAAAACAAAAAAATACCCCCTCAGCATGGAATTCCTATTCAGGAAAGTCTCAACCCCTGAGTTTTGCATATGACGTCACGTCACCATGGCCGCTCACACCATCAACAGTAAATCTCACATCACTACTGTAAATGACTTTATAGTAGTGTTCACTTTAGATCTATCAACATAGACACATTGGTTTCACTGGAAGAAATTTACCATGGATGAAACAAAAAAAGTTGACGCAAATAGTTTTTGCAGTTTTTCTCAACTGAATTTTTTTTTTCTTTGTTGTAACATAATTTGTGCAGTTGAGAAAAAACTAAAAAAAGGAACTGCAATTTTGCTTTATCCAAGGTTTCATTTGTTTTAGTGTGACTCATAATCACTAGCCGGGTAGCTTGATACTAACAAAACACACGCTTTCATGGAGGCGTCCATGTTTTTTCTCACTTTGTAACTTAAACACGCCTGAACCCGAAAAAGACGTAATTCTTAATGCAGATACAGACTAGTAGTGTATAAATAAACAAACTAATCAAGGACTGAAACACAGAACAGGTGCGTACAATCAGGTAACACACCAGTGATAGGACGGGGTGAAAACAGAACTAGAACAGGAAAAAGAAGCACGTGGAAATATGAAAAACAAAGGCGAGAAGGCAATAGAGCGAGAATGCAGAACAAAACGACAGGAAAACAGCCCTCGCCGTTGTTGTGCTGAGAGAGGAAATTCGTGACAAAAGGTTCTGATTTTGATTTTGTTGACTCATTCAGCTGTATCAGAAGACACATCAAGCAGTGTGTTGTAAAACTCTGATGTAAATTAGTTTGAATTCATTTTGCATCCAGATGAATTCAATCCAGTATGACCTCATTTTTCAGCTTATTTCCTTCAGTGTAACAGTCCTGCTTGTGTGTGTGTGTGTGTGTGTGTGTGTGTTTAGGGTGCTGGAACAGATGAACATGCCTTGATTGAGATCCTGGTGACGAGGAGCAATCAGGAGCTCAAGGCCATGTGTGCTGCCTATCAGAAAGGTGAGGCATGAAACAGGAAAACAAACAACTATCAAGAGAAATAATCACTGAGGAGAAAATGGTGGACTTCTGCTTGAGAGCAGGACGAGACAGCTCATGTGTGCTACAGAGAGCTGGGTTCAGTGCTTCTTTCCGCAGAAGCAACCAAGTGCTCGTTTGTGTTTTCATATAAATAACGTGTTACATTAGCAATGTCCTCCAGGGGGCAGCATCACACACCTCTAACTCCTCACTGTCTCGAACACACCCTTGTCCACTTCCCTTCATGAATCAGGACAGCGGGTATCATCTAGTGATGCGTGTGAGTGGCCAGTTGCGGGACAAAGGTGAAGGATAAAGCTGAAGAAAACTTGAAAGTTGAAAGGTCGTTGGAAGTTTTTTTTTTTCTCCTATTAAATGCCATTGTAGCCGTGCTAGCAATAACAATGTCATCCTGCAAGATCAGAGCAACACACAACCATTAGCTTCTCACAGGAACAATGAAAATACAGCACCAGCCAACACATCAGCACCAGAATCACTAAACACATGACAAATATTTCAATATTAACACATTTACTGTGCTTCAGGGTGGACTTTTCCGTTCACTGGAAATAAGCTAGTGGAATAAAGTATTAAAAAACAGCTTACAGCAGCACGAATTCTTTGTTGATCCAAGCTGGTTTATGGTTAGCAGAGCTGTGTATGTCGAGCATCCGAAACCTCAAGATACTACAAATATATTCCTTTTAAATAAAAGGAACGACACAAGTAGGAGTAAAAGTCGAATAACTACTTGAGTAAGAACAAACACTGATGAGGGGACGATCAGATACTTTCAATAAATTCAGTAAATAATAAATAAAATACATATTATTTATCACATAATACAGAAGCTGCACCTCTCTTCTGCGAGGTGGAAAGTAGTTATGTAATTGTACTTCGTTGCTATACGTGAGTATAGATTTTCACAGTATGTACTTGCGTAATTGAAAATTAATACTTGCATTCACATTGAGCTCCATTTCCATGAAATAAATACTTATAATAAATACTTCCAGTTACTCGTTTTACATCTAGAGATCATGACTTATGTGCGTTTTAGCTTTAAAATATCCGAACAAATCCCTACCGATTTCTTTGAAAATCACAATTTAGCCTCATCTGCTCTTACTTTAATGAAGGATAAAGCAAAGCAAAGGCTAGTTCAATTTTGTGAACATGTGGAGGCGGGAAAAACACCTTTCCAGTGTACGCCCAATGACGCCAAACCTCTGCTGCATTTCTCCATTCAACTCATTCATTGCTGTTGTGAAAGTGACTGGTGTTTGATTGCTAAAATAACAAACTGTAAGGCATGACGTACATGTAAACTAAAGAAACAAATAAATTAAAGAAACTCTAGTAAACAAAACTAGCTGAACATCCATCGAATGAAAAAAACAAAACAAAACATAGAAATAGCTGGAAGAATGTTTCGAATTAAATGTATTTTTTGTCTCGTGTAACAGTAAAAAAAAAAAAGTGCTTCCTGTTAAAAGAAGGAAAGAAAGAGTCCAACATCTTGGCATTAGACTTTTGTAAATGACGAACTGATAGCTTGCATAATGTTAACTAACTAGGTATCAGCATTTCAGCATTACCTAACATTTTCGAACTTCTTATCGCAAGAATGCAGCTATTGCCATGTCTTTATTCGCTTAAGTTCAAGTCATGTGACTATTTTGAGCTTTTGGCACACAATTCATCACTATCACTAAAAAGACAAAATTGTGTTTATCCTTAACCTTCCTTCCAAGCACGAAGTCTTGTGCCAGAATCTGTACGGATTTTTTCTGTACAACATAAAAAAATAACATCTTTATCTATATCTTTTAATATTATGTCATGTTTCCTCTCAACATTACTGCAAGATATTTCTTTGTATGAATGTTTGTGTTAAAATTTTCATAATGTCACTTTTTGTCTAACTGGGAATCTTGTGTGTGCAAAGTTCTAATATAATTGTCAAGCAGTTGCAGTAACATTACAATAACATTGGTATCAATCTTGAAAGTATTTGAGATGTTCTTCCAATGTTAGATTTTAATGTTATAGAAATAACGTTTCTGCAATGTTCTAAAAAACACGTATTATAAGCACAACATTCATTAGACAAAAACTAACATTATGGAAATGCTAATGCAACCCTTTATCACAGCATACTGCAGCAGTGTTTTTTTAAAAAAAAATTTTATCCTTCTTAGAACCTCTCGGATATTTTCCTGAATATTATTATAATTTTATATTATTATTAGCTGGATATCAATCTTAATAAAATGCTTGAATGTCATTATGTAAAAGCTCTTTATAAGTGAAAATACTGTCAGGGAGGTGGATTTGAAATATTTCATTCATTTGAGAAGGAAATTCATCAGACTGTAATGCAATCTTGGATATATTGGAGATATTTTGACTCTGTGTCACAAGCCCTCGTTTACCAAACTTCACTTGAGCTGATAAAGTAATGGCACCGCCTGTAAGATGGTGATGGGGATTCCCGTAAGAGGAAACGTCAATCAGACTGTGTTAAAAACAGCATTAAAGCACAAGGCACCAGCAGCAACTGATTACATTCTTCTCATATTCTATATTAATACATATTTTAAAATCCAAAGTGGACACATTTTTACTCACTAACTAAACTTATTGATCTTGAGAACCAATTAAATCCCATTATCTCTTCTTCTCTCTTCTTCTTCTCCTTCTTTTTATTATTATTATCATTAAAATCATTATCATCGTTATCATTAAAATTATCTTTAGTGAGAGTTCAGGGTCTGCTGAACCTCCTACCGACCTTAAAATGCTGTTTATAAGCGTTTACATTTCAGAAAGCAGCAAGCGTTTACATTTCACCCCTCGTTTCACACCACAGCCTTTAAGAAGAGTCTGGAAGACGACATCCGCTCGGACACTTCAGGACACTTCTGTCGCATCCTGGTTTCCCTGGCGCAGGTCAGCCGCTCGCTCACATATACACATAGGGCGAAGGTTTTTAAACTGTTCTCAATGATTGATTCATTACACCCCGTGTGTATGCAGGGAGCTCGTGAAGAAGGTCCAGCTGACATGGCCAAAGTTTTGGAAGATTCCCAAGTGAGTGGGACATGACAGATATCACAGATATCACAGACATTGGTTGTGCTAGCATGTTGTAGGGTAGATGCTATTTGGAAAACACCACAGATATGTATTTCGAAACTAGCTGTGTTAATTTTGGGTCCAACTGATGTCATACTTCTAAGTTTAGCTGAAAAAAAAGGGAACCAAGTTCGTGTTAAGGCTTCCTTAAAGGCAGCACTTATTCGAACATTAACGTCATCATGCAGAATGGACAAATTCTAGTGGATCTATTTGTACGATGCCAAAAGGCCTCTAATAGCGTTCCTTTATTTATTATTAGCAAAGTGAGAATTTTTGAGCACTCCAAATCAGAGAAGAGGGTCATGTGTCAGTGCTGAACTGAACAACTTCTCTTTCCTTTTTTCAGGCTTTGGCAGATGCGTGCAATGCCGACTCTGATGAGAGGATTGATAAGTTCATGAGCATCCTGTGCACAAGGAGTTTCCCACATCTGAGAAAAGGTAGAGCTTTTTTTTTTCCTACAAAATAGTTAGTGTTATTTGTATTCAAGGAGAACAGACACTCAGTAGAAAAGTCTGTGTTTGGAAACACACAGGTGCTTTGCAGAATCTGAATGGGGAGCACAGAAAATTGACTGTGCATAACGTGGTCATAACCCGACTCTGAATATGAGTAACTCTTCCTGTATAAATAATAATGCAACTTTTGACGTCACCAGCTCGGAATATAGCCCCAAGAGGGCATGATTTGGCCGTATTCTCTGGGTGGTAATAACACAACACCATGGTTAATTCCTGTTTTTTTCCCCCATAGTGTTCCAGGAATTCGTCAAGTGCTCCAACAAGGACATTGAACAGATCATTAAGAAGGAGATGTCTGGGGACATTAAAAATGCCATGTTTGCTATTGGTAAGAATCTTAAGCTAAGACTGTTAAGCTAAGTGAATAGTGGCTTTGTTCTTCAGCCATAGTCAGTATTTTACAACATTGATGTCTTTCCTTGTTTTAGTGCGGAGCGTGAAGAACCAGCCGTCTTACTTTGCAGACCGCCTGTACAAAGCCATGAAGGTATGGCCAGGGTCGCTATAATAATATCAAACATTTCATATCAAACCTAGTGGTATATGGTCTCCTCTTTGCAAAATTTGCAAATCCATTACGTTATAACCAAAACGCTCCCAATCCATTACGTTATAACCAAAACGCTCCCAATCCATTACGTTATAACCAAAACGCTCCCAATCCATTACGTTATAACCAAAACACTCCCAATCCATTACTTTATAACCAAAACGCTCCCAATCCATTACGTTATAACCAAAACGCTCCCAATCCATTACGTTATAACCAAAACGCTCCCAATCCATTACGTTATAACCAAAACGCACCCAATCCATTAAGGCCTAGTGGTATATAATCTCCTCTTTGCAGAATTTGCAAAAGTCACTTTTCCAGATAATTCTGGAGCGACTGAAGTGCTGACATCAGACCGTTAAGCTTTTGTCCACAGTATGAATCATGGAGTTCAAGTTCTGTGCAGGCCCAGTGAGCTACAGTTTAATGCTTCCCAAGCTATAGACTCATCTGAACTACTCAGTTTCCCAAAAGCAGAGATTGTTCAGTGTGATGTCTACCATATAATGATGATCTTTGTGCTGCAGTGCTTTGAGAAAGACAGTCTAGATTGATTAAAATGTCTGTCAACAGCCCAATTATTAAGTCATCAGCAAAACTCCTCCCAATATACAGTCTAATGCCATAACAGAAAACAAAAAGTCCAAAGGAAAACTGTTCTAATGAACTGTCATAACCAAAATGTTCCCAGTCCATTACGTTAGAACTAAAACTCTCCTAATCCATTATGTTATAACCCAAACTCTCCCAATCCATTACATTAGAACCGAAACTCTCTTAATCCATTACCTTATAACCAAAACGCTCCCAATCCATTACATTATACCCAAAAGCATAACCATTTTTCACTTTTTGAAAAGGTGTGTCAAGAAATTTAAGTCCACCCTTCCCACTAGACTGCTAATCCAGTGCAAGAAATATTTCTTTGGCTTTCGGTCACTTTTGTTACACATACAATATGTTACTGACAAAACAAAATGTTCATATTTCACAGGAATCTGGAATTTTTTAAAAATTAAGGTGGTCAAGACTTGGTGTCACAGAATATTCATCATGTCCATTTGGGGTTGTTTGGCCAGAAAGTTTGGGAACCCTTCATTACATCATATCCAAAACCCTTCCAATGCATGCTGTTGTAATCAAAACCCCGTCTCTACTCATTACATTATAACCAAAACCTTTCACATACATTGCTTTATAAATTATATGCTGCTAAAACTGGCATTATACATTATAACCAAACCTCATGTTATAACCAAAACCCTTCTAATGCATCATGTCACAGCAATCGGGGAATAGGGAATAGCTCAGGAAGTTGATTAAGTATTATGAGCTGATTTGTATGTGACATTTAATACAGCAATCAGATTTCAATCAGACTACAAGTACACACGTGTAACTCTTAATCATGGCAGCAGATCTCTGAGATGCTAGAATCTTATACATGTAAAATTGGCCTCACCCACCGCAAGGATGTTTATTGTGATATTAATACACACACACACACACTCACGAATGTTAGTTGCTACTATATATTTTAAGTGCGCTCAAGGCTACACAGGATGTTATATCTCGAGCCAATAAAAGGTCATGTTGTGTGTGTGGATTGTGTGGTCTTTCGTATTAACCCGGCATGTTGTAAACAAGCCTTCAATCTCAATGTGTTTCCTTAGATTCACATAATGAATATGCGACCATGTTGTTCCTGTCTCTGCAGGGCCTGGGCACAGACGACCGAGCCCTGATCCGCATCATGGTGTCTCGCTCCGAGATCGACCTCTTCAACATCCGCAAAGAGTTCAAGGACACTCACGATGTCTCGCTGCACGAGTTCATCCAGGTAGAGACGATGGTCGTAAGTGTCCCTGTTTTTCAGGATTGTGTGTGTGTGTGTGTGTGTACGTGTGTATGTGTTGTGTATGTATGAATGAAGGAGTTGTGTGCACGATGTCCTGTTCTGTACGTGTGAACGTTGCACATCCTCTTTGGGGTTGAAGAGGAGGGGGGGAACGGAGAGCACAGCAGGTTTCTGCGGTGTGTTTGCTCGGCTCAGCTGTTTAGGAATTTCCCCAGTGCGCTCAACTTCCTCAGTATGCAGCGTCAGATTGGTGCAGAGCGCCGAGACAGGAAGTGCGCTCTAACAGGTCTACACCGGCTCTACCATCAAAACTCCCTTTGAAGATAAATAATAACCTGCGTTTAAAATGGGTTTCTGACTGATAGGGTTTGAAAAAGTGCAAAACAGTGTCCAAACGAAGCACTGCAAAGCCATTTCGATTCTGTATCTTCCCATGAGTATCGCAGGCATCTTTAAAAGCACTTAAATCTCCGTCGTCAGTTGGCAGATGGTGCAGGAACTATTTGTGCAGTGTTTCGCAGCTGCTACACGCCTGTGTGTTTACATGCAGACAAAACTGGAGAGACAAAACAAAGACCGCGTTATGAGTTACCATCCTTTTTTTAAATAAGGGTGAAAAATCATACTACACAGCTGTTTATTGCAATCTTTGCATTTTCTTTGCATTGTATCTTTAGTTCCGGTATTCTATACATTTAATAGGTAGCACTTTATATTAAGGTACACATAACACCATAAACCATAACACATTCAACCATAAACTGCAGACGTCACTTGACGTCACTTAGAACCTAAAGCTAAAACATGAAGGATTAGAACTAATAAGATGTGAATTGAGATTATTATTTTTTTAATGCTCACTAATTTATATATCAGTCTTTTAATAAAACTTTTATTATACACTACCACAACTAATAATGTGAATATTAGACATTTTCATATAACATATCTCCAGCTATGTAGCAATACATATATTGATGCATAAAAAGTATTACATAGTGAATAGTGTCTAATTTGAGCTTAATTAAACAAATAACAAGACCTTAATTAACCTCTTATGCAGTATGTGTTCTTTCAACTAAATGTTACCCTTTAATACAGTAAATACAGTGGATATAAAAAGTACACACTACACACCCCTGTTGAAATTGCAGGGTTTTTTTTTTAAACCAAGATAAATCGTGTCAGATTTTCACACATTTCAGGTGAAAAACAAACAGAAACATTTTAGGGAAAAAAAGAAAAACTTTACAATAACCTGGTTGCATAAGTTTGTTAAAGCTCCTTTTGCTTGTAATACAGCAAAATACAGCACTCAGTGTTTTTGACAGACAGGGCCATTCCAAAACCCTCATCTTCTTCTTCTGAAGCCGCTCCTTTTGTTGACTTGGATTTTTGTTTTTCGGCCGTTATCATGCGGAAAATTTTTCTTCATCCTTACCTGTCTAACAGAGACCTGCAGCTTTGTGCCAAAATAGATGGTATTTGGAGCTATCCATAATTCCCTCTATCTTGACTTGAGCTCCAGTCCCAGCTGAAGAGAAGCAGCCCCATAGCATGATGCTGCCACCACCATGCTTCACCATGGGTATGGTGCTCTTTGGATGATAAACTGTCTTGTTTCTGCACCAAACATATCTTTTCGAATTATGCCCAAAAGGTTCTACCTTGGTCTCATCACATTTTGCCACATGGTTTGGGGTGATTGTATGTATGTTTGGGTGTATTTTTTCACCCTGCCCCATAGCCCAGACGTGTGAAGAATACGAGAGATTGTTGTCACATACAGGGAGCGACAAGTACTTGCCAGATATTCCTGCAGCTCCTTTAAAGTTGCTGTAGATCTCTTTGCAGACTCCCTGATAAATTCTCTTCTTGTCCTTTTGTTGTTTTTGTCTGGTGATGACACTGTGGTGTCCAGTTTTCTCCACCTGTTGATGATGGCCTTCACGGTGTTCCATGGTACATCTAACGTTTTGGAAATTCTTTTGTACCTCTCTCCTGAGTATTACCTTTTGACAATCAGATCCGGTACATGCTTTGTAAGCTCTTTGTGGACAGTTAGATGAAACCAATATATGAGGAAGATCCTACAGAAACAGCTGATCTTTATTTGAGGTTAATCAGAATCACATCATTGATGACAGCTTTATGATAATTTCTTTTGAACATGAGATTAAAGGGTGAAAAAAAAGATCAGACATGATTTATCTTGTTTTCATTTTTTTTACATAACAGAAACCTGCAGTTTTTACAGGGATGTGTAGACTTTTTTATATCCAATGTACATACAGTACACTCGCCAGGTTAGTAAATATCCAGTTTTCTCTACACTGCCAAATGTTTTTGACCATTGTTGGATAAACTTCAAGAAATGGGTTCAAGGTCAATCCTCTAGAATTTGAAAATCTAAGTAAGAAATAGGTAAAAGTGAACTGAGAAATATTTATGACTTTTTATTTTATTGGAAAGAAAATCTAGCTCTAACAGGAAAAGGCAGATCCAAATAGATACTTATAGCAAACAACATGGATTTATGTAAAAGTTGATACTAAAACTGTCAAATATATTAGATATTAGACAGTTTTAGTATCAGCTTTAACATAAAGTTAAAAGGACAAATCTCAGCTTATAGTAACATACAGTCTTATAGTAAATTACGGTCTTATAGTAACTTACAGTCTCATAGTAACTTACAGTCTCATAGTAAGTTATGGTCTTATAGTAACTTACAGTCTCATAGTAACTTACAGTCTTATAGTAAATTACGGTCTTATAGTAACTTACAGTCTCATAGTAACTTACAGTCTCATAGTAACTTACAGTATTATAGTAAATTACAGTCTTATAGTAACTTACAGTATTATAGTAAATTACAGTCTTATAGTAACTTACAGTATTATAGTAAATTATAGTCTTATAGTAAATCATAGTCTTATAGTAAATTACAGTCTCATAGTAACTTACAGTATTATAGTAACTTACGGTCTTATAGTTAATTACAGTCTTATAGTAAATTACAGTGTTATAGTACCTGCATCTGGGTGAAGATTTATGCTCCACAGGTATTTCATATTTTATCCAAAATTGTCTCATTTGAAGCAGTTGAGTGCAAAAGTTTGCACCACCATCATTTTTGAATGACAAAATGGAAATCATACCTGTCTTTTACAATGTTTCTACAAATAAACAGAAGCTAAAAATGAAAAGTGGGTGTATCCTGCAGCAAGACAACAGTCCCAAACAATAAAAAAAAAAAACAGCTTCATAAAAACTGATGCTATGACCCTAGTCTCAGTGTAGGACATGCAGAGTTATAACATTAGATTAGATTTAGATTAGATTTAGATACAAAGTATAAAGCAAAGGAAATGCAGTAAGTTTCTAATGGACATGCAAATGAAAGTGTAGCACTGATAAAGTGCAAGGAAGAGAAGGTGAGTTAGTATGGAGTAAAGTGCAAGTGATCATGTAGTCTATATCAAGAGAAAAGAAGGAAAGCTGCTCAGGGGACTTTATTTTCATGATTAATATCTTAACTAACACAATTTGACCCTTTTTTAATTAATAAATTGCATTTTAAGGATGTGTACACTGTATGTCTGTGTTCTCACTTAGAAATGACAAAGATCATAATTATTAACATTATTCTAATAGCAAGCAACCCTGAATTACTGATACTAGATGATTTAAAATGGCCTGGATGACTGGAAACCTTGGCAGACATTCTTATGTCTTATTTGATTGTTTGTTTGTTTGTATGTTTGATTGATTATTATTATTAAAGAATTCTGTGAAAATTCCTATGTACACAATTTTTCCTTTTACTCTAAATAATTGTTTGGTGATTTGCGTCTTTAGTTTTAGCTTAGCTAAAAAGTAATTTCTTTTTTTTTTACAATACATATTTAAATATTCATACGCTCACTTCAAATGACCTCAACAATCTACAAAAATCTCAATTTTATAGAAATTATTTTGTACAATAACAGTTTTTATTTTATTAAAAAAAAACAACAAAATGTCTGAACTGAAACTATATAATCATCTGCAAATTTTGTGGACAAAATTCTGGAAGACCAATTTTGTCCAAGATGAACGGAGAACATTGTGTACATTGTATTTTTTTTTGCCAAACTTATCCTTGCATAAAAAAAAAAAAAA
>CM040983.1:4583274-4601009 GCA_022985145.1 Pangasius djambal | reverse complement strand
GGAGGTCTGGGGTGCAGTCGGTGTTCCAGTTCATCCCAAAGGTGTTCAGTGGGGTTGAGGTCAGGGCTCTGTGCAGGACACTCGAGTTCTTCCACTCCAACCTTCACACACCATGTCTTCATGGAGCTCGCTTTGTGCACAGGGGCATCGTCATGCTGGAACAGGTTTGGGCCTCTTAGTTCCAGTGAAGGGAAATTGTTATGCTACAGCATACAAAGACATTCTATACAATTGTGTGCTTCAGACTTTGTGGCAACAGTTTGGGGAAGAACCACATATAGGTCTGATGGTCAGGTGTCGACAAACTATTGTGTTGTGGACTGGCTATAATACTGACAAAATTGTTGCTTGGCCATTAATAACTATATGTGTTGTAAAATCATTATTTCCAAGCTGCGTCATTTGGGAATTTTAGTCACTAAAAAAATCTCTTATGTTGCAATTTTATGCTAACAGTGACTAGCATTGGTTGAGCTTTTGTGCTAATCTCTATTTTAACTTGACTGAATCATAGTATGGGTTTAACAATCGCTTAACTGTGTGTGTGGGGTTTTTTTTTTTTATAAGGATATTAACACACACACAAACACACACATATACACACACGCGCACACACACTACCTATCAGTGGGGATTTGTTTCTGTCTGTGCTCACGGCTGAGATAATCAGAGCAATCCTCTTCAATCACTACCTCTATTTACATTCGCACCTGACAGAGAGGAAGCAGAAGGAGACGCTTTGACCTGAGGAAATTCCCTGCTGCAATTCATCTTTTTTTCCCCCCTCTATATGTAATGCAGAAATCTCAAATTATCCAGCATGATAACTGTGTGAAAGTTCCTTGCGGTTGAGAATCAGCGTTGTTAGACATTTTCTCACGTTTTTCATTGTTAATGGACCATTATTATGTCGGTGTTAAGCTTATGAATACAGTGTTGCACTTAATAAATGTGACTCAATAAAAGTCTGTGCTATCACGAAGGATTTCCGAACAATAACATTACGAGTCATATCACTGAATGTGTTTCTGGCCATGCAGATTATGCCTGACAGCTACACTTAAAAAAAGAGGCCCCTAACACACTGATCCACATCCTCACCTAAAGAGGCCCCTATGTTCTTGTATGTGGTCTGGGTGCTCATTGTGAATTGGTGTAAAGAGTCATTTGCATTTGCAGGGATCTTTGCAGGGGCGGAAAGTTGTACAAAGTTAAATTGTCATATATAACATTTTTATGATGTTATCACTGTGAGCCACAACCTTACTACCTTTGCCTTAAAAGTTGTTACATTTCACAAACATATTTCCATATTAATGTGTCTGTAACGTCTGTCCTTCCATACTGTATGCGTTGTAACATATGTACCTTTATACATATCATTTCAACATATCACGTACTTTCATATGTAATGTCAATATTGCAATATCTTTGCTTACATAAGTAATTTCTGTATTGTAATATCTTTATTTCCATATGTAATGTGTTTACTATAATATAAGTACTACAGTGTCTTTCCTTACACACACACACACACACACACACACATAAATATATATATATATATATATATATATATATATATATATATATATATATGCTGATCAGCCATAACATTAAAACCACCTGCTTAATCTTGTGTAGGTCTCCCTTGTGTTGTGAAAACAGCTCTGACTCGTCGAGGCATGGACTCCACAAGACCTCTGAAGGTGTGCTGTGGTATCTGGCACAGATCCTTTAAATCCTGTAAGTTGCGAGGTGGGGTCTCCATGGATGGGACTTGTTTGTCCAGCACATCCCACAGATGCTCCATTGGATTGAGTTCTTGGGAATTTATAGGTCAAGTCAATACCCCGAACCTTTGTTATGTTCCTCGAACCATTCCTGAACAATTTTTGCAGTGTGGCAGGGCGCATTATCCTGCTGAAAGAGGCCACTGCCATTAAGGAGTCCCGTTGCCATGAAGGGGTGTACTTGGTCTGCGACAATGTTTAGGTAGGTGGTACGTGTCAAAGTAACATCCACATGAATGCCGGGACCCAAGGATTCCCAGAAGAGCATTGCCCAGAGCATCACACTGCCCCTGCCGGCTTGCCTTCTTCCCATAGTGCATCCTGGTACCATCTCTTCCCCAGGTAAGCAACACACACGCGCTCGGCTGTCCACAAATGTGATTCGTCAGACCAGGCCACCTTCTTCCATTGCTCCATGGTCGAGTTCTGATGCTCCCTTGCCCATTGTAGGTGCTTTCGGAGGTGGACAGGGGTCAGCATGGGCGCTCTGACCGGACTGCAGCAACAGTAGCTCTTCTGTGGGATCGAACCAGACAGGCTAGCCTTCGCTCCCCACGTGCAATGAGCCTTGCACACCCACGACCCTGTCGCTGGTTCACTGGTTGTCCTTCCTTGGACCACTTTTGGTCGGTCCTAACCACTGCATCCCGGGAACACCCCACTAGACCCAGTCGTCTAGCCATCCATTGTCCATTGTCAGAGTCGCTCAGATCCTTACACTTGCCTGTTTTTCCTTCAAGAAATGACTGCTCACTTGCTGCCTAATATATCTCACTCCCTGACAGGTGCCATTGTAACGAGATAATCAATGTTATTCACGTCACCTGTCAGTGATTTTTTTTTTTTGCCATTGCTGATCGGTGTATATATATATATGCCCTGTATGCATAATGTCTTCACTATATATCTAGCTCCATATGTAATGACAGTACTATAATGGCTTTTCTTCTACATGTAATGTCACTTTAATGTTTGCTCTGTAATATCGGTACTGTAAAGTCTGTACTTTAATTTCTGCACTGTAATGTCTGTTCTTTCTTACATAATGTCTTACATAATGTAATATCCGAACTGTAATGTCTTTTAACATTAAAAGCAGAGCGATCCTCTTCTATCACTATCTCTATTTATATTTGCACCTTACAGAGAGGAAGCGGAAGGAGATGCTTTGACCTGAGGAAATTCCCTGCTGCAATTCACCTTTTTTTTCTTAAGCTATTCAGCATTATAACTGTGTGAAATTTTCTTGTGGTTGAATGTCAGCATTGTTAGACATTATACTGTAGTGTCTTTACTTCTGTAATCTTTACTTCTGTAGTCTGCACTGTTTGCACTGTAATGTAAGTAGTGTAATGTCAGTGCTGTAATGTCTGCACTGTAATGTCAGTAATGTCTGCAGCTTAATGTCAGTACTGCAAAAACTGTACTGTATTAACTGCACTGCATTGTTAGTAATGTGCTGCATGCACTTCCATATGTAAAGTCTTCACTATAACATCTGTACTGTAAAGTCATTACTGTAATGTTTGTACTTAGCTCGACATATCAGATCCAGTACTCCGGCATTATTTGTTGTACATGTTGTATGATACTGTCTGACACAACGCAGACCTTTGATTAAACTGAACTGAATGAAATTTAATTTAACTACAGGAGAGTTGAGTAGAGTGCTGAACAGAATTCTGAGGCACATTTAGTCTTGATTTTTGGATCAAAGAGGCCCTTCACATCTGCATCTGTGTTTGTATGTGCATGTGTGCTCGAGTGCACATTTTCGTCTGTGTGTGTGCTTGTGTGCTTGTGTGTGTGTGTGTGTGTGTGTGTGTGTGTGTGTGTGTGCTGTTGTCAGGCCATCTTTGAGTTAAAAGAGGAAAGAAGAAAAAAAAAAAAGTTGTGAGCCTAGGAAATCCCCTGCACTAGGCCAACATCCCAGACAGCATTGATTATGCAGCAGCGGCAGCGGCAGCAGCGAGACCAACGTGCGATTAGGAAGAAAAACGCAAATAAACAATCAGGATTGTGTTTTCAGCTTGACCTAAATGCCTGCAAGTACACACATGCAGAAATAAAAAAAAGAAAAAAAAAAAGAAGAAGGGTGCAACAGAATTAAGCAATGTTCTAGTTCACTGACACAAGCAGATTTTTGTACTTATATATATATATATATATGTATATATGAACACAGAATACACACACACACACACACACACACATATATATATATATTTATATATATTTGAAATAAAAATACACAGAAGTGTGTAAAAGTATGCTAGAAAAAGCAGTTCTTGTAAAAAAAAAATGGTTTAGCATTTCAACATCCATACAATGAATGTGGCTTATTATTATTATTATTAATAATTTATTTATTAATGTTTTTCTTTCTTTTTTTTTTTTTAGTAGGAGTCATTCTTTTTGCTTCAAAGTGTGACTTTAAATTCACTCTACATGAAGTAACATTCCTGAACCATCTGTTTGGACAAAGACTTATAGAAAAACCATTCGCTTACGGTATATAATTTGGTGTTTTGGAAGCTTTCAATTCAAGTGTTTTCTATCTTTCTTGCACTGGAATAGACTTCGTGTTCAATTTTGCACAGAACTAAGAGTCAGTATGCATAATCCACTCAGACAGATGGGCTTAACCTTGTGCTTTTAGGTAAATGTTCCCTTCCTGGAGCCATACCATACCATGAACATAGTAAAAGTGTGGAGTGTGTCCATGCTGATCCACACACTCTGTGTTAACACTTAACCAAGCAGACTGTTGAGCAAACAGCAGGTCCCCCCTCCTTTTTTTTTTTTTTTAGAGCTTAAAAAATATCAGGGCCCTACCACTATGCGGGAATTCCCCCTTTTTGTCGAAAAGCATAGCTAACACTTCCCCCAGTGCCACCAGTTTCCTTAAAATAAGCCTCACGGATGCAAGCGGCCCAAGGAGGTGAGTGCTGTGTGTGTGTGTGTGTGTGTGTGTGTGTGTGTGTGTGTTTGTGTGTGTTTGTGTGAGTGTATATGTGTGTGTCTGTGCTATGAATACAAATCAAAGTGATATAGAATGTTGTTGTGTCTTTAATGGAGATACAATATCATTTCCATTCACTATAGTTACTAAAACTAGCTGAATAGAGTACTTGACTCAAAGCTGTCTACTTAACAAAGTTCTTTCTGTGGTGCTTCATGGACATTAGGACAGCTTACTACAGTAACTTTTTAATAATTAATAGTGTTATACTCCTCTTTCACAACATTAACCATTTAACTGTCATGGTACTAATAGACATACCATAGTAACGTTTGTACAGCCATAGCTAATAGCAAACAGTTCTTCTTTATAATTCATGTTTTGAAGACAGTGTAATGATAAGGACACTGGGGTAGGAGACTTACTTGCTTGCAAGGTCGAAAGGACGCAACATATACCTTGTTTTCATCTCAGTTATATGGAGACATAATGTCTCTAGGAAGCTTGTCATTAAGTTACAATCAGCAATCACAGAGAGCTCTTTTAGATGCGTTGAATATCAGTGCTCATGTATATAATATATCTGGATATACTGAAATATCATTGTTTTAATCTCTGCGGCTTTGTTTAACGTGTTGAACATTCTGAAGGAGCGGTACATTTAGCTCTACATTTTCACTCCTCACTCAGAAGTCCATCGTTTTTGCATTGTTTTGTATGTAGTTATTAGATAATATGTGTTGTTATGGGTTCGAAATATAAAGCACTTAGAGGAGGTCCGGGATTCAGCTCAGCACAGGATGTAATTTTTTGTTACATTCTTTACATTTTTAATCAGTTCACTGTGCAAAGTTATACTTCATGGAAAGTATATAAAGTTATATTCAAGTGACACTCAGTGTTTATACATACAGTAAGGCTAAGAGGGCCATGAAATCCGTGATCAGTGTTAGTTTATAAATTACAAATGTACATTTTCTACTTACTGGATCATGAATCTTATGGATTTGAAGTAAACACTGTGAACTATAGCATGTTACTCTTCAGTATAACGCACAGTTGCATCTGTTAAATATAAGCATTTTCTTTTTTGCAAGTAAAAAGCAGGTTTTTTTAGCTGAGGGATTTCATATCAGGCCGCACGTTTACACATGATTAATTCATTTTCACGTGTTAATATTTCACGTATTATTCACATGGAGTCGTACATGCTTGCTCGGGTTCTCATATGCAGTTTCAGAGGCGTGACATGTTATAGTACACTTTTACTTGTCTTTTTTTTTTCTTTCTTTCTTTTTTTTCAAACATGTGATCATTCCACCAGATGTCACTATTTATGTGACATCTCACACATGGCTTTGAAAGAGAGCTTTGCAAAGTCATGCGGCATCGCTGACATTTTAGGCTAATGGAAATCATATGACAGCACAGTTAGGAACTTTTATGGCGTTAAGGGATATGACAAATTGTCTAGAATTCCATCAGTGCGTTATAAAAGCGGTTATCAATCACATTTGATGGTAAAAAAAAAGAAAAGAAAAGAAGAATTAAGGTTTCTTTTCAGGTTTCTTTTGCTTATCGTCCTCAAGGTCACAGCAATTCCCATAATGCATATCCATCGACGTCCCTATTTAAACTTCTTCAAAAATGTTCTCAGTGTATTGTTCGCTGAAGGTCAAATTAGTCTCAGATGTGGAGATATGACCAGAAACAGTGAAAGTGCAAGTGAACAGATTTGAAATCTGTTTAAAACGAGGCCACAAATACGTACGTGAATGGAAGTTTAAAAAAGGATATGAGTACAACAAAGCTGAAATCAGTAAAAGATTTCATCCTTGCTGCTTTTACACCATGATCTGGTATAAAAAGATTAAAGACTAAATGTGATTGCTAACAGGATATATGGAATACATGCTACAGTGCAATATGTGGAAAGGATTTCTAATAATTTAAAGCATTAAATAATGCTTGTAAATGTGTCTGTAGTCGTGTGCTGAAGACTAAGCATTCAGCATGGACGATGAACACATTTCCGAGGAGTTTAGTTTTCTAAAAACGTGTCTTCGGTCAGGGATGTGTGGTTGAAGCTGTGTATTCTTTAATAAATAGCTCTAATCTCTTGATTTTAGTGCATTGTTGACTAGAACAGCACAGTGTGGCGTGTTCACAAGTCTGACCAGACATAATGATTACAGTGTTTATGTGCTCTTTATTTTGAATGGTTACAAATTCTCAAATAATTTATTATTGACTAATAGTGGGCTCTACACGGTGATGTCACTTCTGAAATTTCCTGGGAACGAAGCTTCTTGGCCAAATGACAACATCCCTCATTGGAGTTACTTAGGAATTACTTAACCTAGTTTTAACCTTGTTTTTTTCTTTTTTCTTTTTTTTATGAAAATGCTAGTATGTAGATATAAAGTTATAAAACCACAGTCTGCATTCAGAAAGTGAAATTCCTGTAGGTTTTGATTGAGGTATTTGGGTTGGTCAGGTCAAATCCCCTGTGAAAAAAATATAAATTGTTGATGGGAAAATGAGGAATTGAAACAATATGTATATTCATATCCTTTGTTCTCAAAATGATGCATAGCCACAAAGGTGTGTGAATTTCTATTTGAATTTTTTATGATTTATTTATTTATTATCAGTAGTAGTAGTAGTAGTAATAGTAGTAGTAGTAGTAATAGTTTGTTTATTACATAATGATAGTGGAACTCATCTACTTTATTATTTATATATCAGAGTTATGAATATAATCTAAAGCTCAATAATTAGCATTTTAACCTCTCCATGGCTCATGACTCCAACAAATAAATAAAATATCCCTTTTATTGTTAATATTTACATTTTTGGATTATAAAAATAACATTAACCTGTGTTCCATTTATTTGTTTGTTTGTTTATCGGATTGAAAAGAGGTGCAAAAAGATTCAAAATCATAAAATTAATAACCCTGATAATATCCTATTAAAACGGGAAAAGGCAGCCGTGACAGCTGAGACACTGTCTCTTTAAATATGCTAATGAGCCGGGAAAGGACGCAGGCTATTGGCCTGCTGATCAGTGAACCGCAGCTGTTTACTTTACCGCGAGGAGGAATTTCCCCCTGGTTACCATTGCGAAACCGAGGCGTGGGCGTGGCTAGGGAGGTTGACCAATCACAGCGCATATACGTAGGCTGTGATGGGCGTGTCGAGGTTGTCTCTATGGCGGAGGCTTGGTGACGCCCACGGAGCCACTTCCGCACAATTCTTCTGCTGCGCTCCGGAGGCTCGTCGGAGATTTAACCGACAAAGGTAGTGAAAATACGGCGGTGTTTATTTCTCTTTTAAGTAGTAACTCGTGCTGTGTGGTCAGTTTATGGTCTTATTAGGTGGATTTCGATGTAGCTGATGGCTAAATTAGTTGTAAATAACGAGGTGTTGTTGCTAGGTAGCTAGCTAGCATGGCAGTACGGGTAAACACATCACCTGTTGTTAGCCGGATGCTAAGCTAACCATTTACTGTGCACTCTGTATGATGCAGGTAAAGCGCTCTCTGCGCTCTGGATCTTCTTTCTCACTCATTATAGGTGGCAGGAAACGGTGGAAATGATGTTTAGACACGTGTAACATCTTCTTTATTAAAGCCAGACAACTACATTCTGTCAGATAGCAGGCTTCTCCTGTATAAGGCATGTAATAATATCACAGTAATGGCATTTAGTGAACCCGCATCGTATTTTATTCAGATATCCATCATGACATTAGTATTTATAAAGTTCTGTCTGAGTCCAGAGCCATTTTGAGAGACAAACCTCTAAAGCAAACTCGGTATAAATGTATTTTCTGAACATATTCCAGCTGTTCAGATGTTAGACTCATTATTCGAATGTGTTCCAGATGTTTATGGAGCTTTTTTTTTTTTTTTTATTCCTGAACTTTCCACAATCACATCACATCACATTATTTACAGGATTATGTTTTTAAATGGAATATTTTATTTGTTTATTTGACATTTTTTGTGGTTTGGATTAAACCCTTTACAATCAAGCAACCAGTCAAATAGGCTGATGACTGTAAGAACAATGGACACTGGCGGTTTGTGGTTTCATTGTGGTAACAAATAAAATTTAAAAAAAAGTCACAGACCACCTGTCTAGAGCTTTAGTCAAGATGCCATTGTTAAGGCCAAGACCAGGACTAGACAAGACTGAGTCAGGATCGAGTTTAAGGAGATCGAAGCCAAGTCAAGTTCGAGTCTTAAGCCAAGTCAAAACTGATTAATTCCCCTTTTTCAAGCCCAAGCCTTTACTTCAGCTAGGTGGCTTTATTCAGGCACTGCACCAATGATTAAGTTGTTTTCTAGAAGAAGGAATTATGTCTTGTTAAACTTTGTGCATGAAAAAAGAAAACACTATTTTTTTTTTTTTTTTTTTTTTTACAAACGCTCAGTTGAGACCAGGACCATATTTAGCAAGTCACGTCTGAGTACAAATGGCAATAATTCAGAGACAAGTCCAAGTCGATGCGTAAGACGTCTGGAGCCCCACAGCCGTGCTCCAGGCTCTGCTTTCTGCACCTCAGTGTGAGAAAAACACCTTTCAGTCAAGTACTGAAATTTACATTTACAACAAAACAAGACCTACACTTCAAATGTACATTATTGAAATTCCGAGACAGGTCTTAGAAAGTAAAAATCTGAGCACTGGCTGAACACAGATGGAGCCATAATTATTCTGTAAAACGATATACGAAGGTGTTCCGGCATTCGAACCACAAGAGACGGCATCGCATTTATCCACAGACACAAGCCGTGCATTGTAACATGAAGCGGTGGGAAGAATCGCACGTGTGAAGAGTGACGTGTGCGCAGTGTAACAGTGTAACAGTAATGCAGGGCGCTAACAACAGACGCTTAGTTTTAAACGTTTAAGCGTTTCTAATGAGGTTAAGGAGCCTTCTGATGGCCAGGGGGAGGAAGCCATGCTTGTAGTGCAGTTGAGTGTTGGGACTCACTTAATAGAGCAGAGAGCAGGGATCAGGGAAGAGGGATCAGGCATTAAGGAGGAGCGAGGAGGGATCAGGGAAGAGGGATCAGGCATTAAGGAGGGATCATGGAGTAGGGATCAGGGAAGAGGGATCAGGGAAGAGGGATCAGGCATTAAGGAGGAGCGAGGAGGGATCAGGGAAGAGGGATCAGGCATTGAGGAGGGATCATGGAGTAGGGATCAGCAAAGAGGGATCAGGCATTAAGGAGGAGCGAGTAGGGATCAGGAAAGAGGGATCATGGAGGAGGGATCAGGAAAGAGGGATCAGGCATTAGGGATCAAGGAGTAGGGATCAGGTATTAGGGATCAGACATTAGGGATCAGACATTAGGGATCAGGGAGGAGGGATCAGGGAGGAGGGATCAGACATTAGGGATCAGACATTAGGGATCAGACATTAGGGATCAGACATTAGGGATCAGACATTAGGGATCAGGTATTAGGGATCAGGTATTAGGGATCAGGGAGGAGGGATCAGGGAGGAGGGATCAGGGAGGAGGGTACCGCGGGGATTTGGACGTCTGATTATCTTTCTGTCCAGATGTATGTACAAAAAATATCATATCACGATACTTGAAGACTTTCTTCGATACACGATCACGATAAACAGGACTGCTAACAAACTGCCCGCAAAAATCTGTACAGCTGAGTTCACTGTTGTTTTTAATTTAATATTTTTATGTATTTAATATTTAATTTAAACAAACGTACATTACTTAATTAAAACTGGAAAAAAAAGAATATATTTTAATCAATTCTAATAATAAATAAGTTTTAAAGATTCTGTAAACAGAACATCAAATCTTCCACTCAGGGTTGTGATAAGAAAAAAAAAAGATATAAAGAAAGTAATTTATTACAATATAGATATTGTGTGATATTGTCCAGCCCTTTAATATATATATATATATAAATACTCAATACTTTTTTTAGGGTCAAGAAAAATGTATGTTTTTATATTTAATTTTTTAAAATAACATTTTTATTTGTACAGAACACTGTAAGGAGTTTTTTTATTTTTTAATATTTTATTTATTTATTATTATTATTATTTTTTTTTTTACAATTTTAGATTTTAAGATATTAAGATAAATGCAAAATTTTAATCACACCAGCTTCTTCCACTTAGTTGATGGTCATTAAAAAAAACATAAAATAAATTTTAATAAACCGATGTCACGATATCATCCACAATAGAAATGTGTACTGTGATATAATTTATTTATATTATATTATATAGTATGTTATTTATTATATTATATTTATATTTATAATTTATTACGATAATGATATTATATCCTCGCATCGCTCAGCCCTGGAGTGTACTACTCCTACGTCAAGCAAAACTGATGTTTCAACAAAACGCCTGCTTAATGTAAGTGAGAACAGGAACTGACTTGTTTTGCGGACTTTCCAAAACAAGAAATGTAACTATAAATGGATAAAAAGTATGACATGGTGCTCTTTGCCAAATAGAAAATTGTAATCGTTGGCAAGTTGCTGTTGCGCGAGAGGAGCGGAGCACGTGCCGCGATCCGAAAACGAGCCGCTTCAGGGTGGTGACCGTAACTCCGCTTCACTACATCACCCAGCTGTTGGTTGTTTTTCTACAGCAGCACAACCCCAAGTGTTTTCCTGAGCTCGGGTTAGTGTCCGTGTGGAGCTTCGTGTGTTCTCCCCGTGTCCGTGTGGGTTTCCTCAGGGCTTCCTGGTTTCCTCCAAACTCCCTAAAAACACAGGAGGTTGAGGTCTAGGGGCTGACATAAATTGCCCCAGGTGTGTGTGTGTGTGTGTGTGTGTGTGTGTGTGTGTGTGTGTGTGTGCTAAGATAAATTGCCCCCAGGTGGCGCCCTGCGATGGCGTAACATCCCGTCCAGGATGCGTTCCTTCCCGGGATAGACTCGGGATCCACCGTGACCCGGATCAGGATAAAGCGTTTATCGAAGACGAATGAGCGAATCATATAATCACCAGTGATGAGTCGTTCTTGAACGATTCGTTCATTTTGAACGAATCTTTAATGTGACTTGGGAAGAGCGAGTCGTCTCGGGGAGTGATTCGTTCAGTCGCGCATGCGCAGCATCCTACAGGTTCTGTACTGGAGTTAGTTCACCGGTTTCGAGTCTTCGAGTCTTCGAGTCGGAGTCGTTCGCTCATCACGTGACGGCCCCATGAGCTTAACCAATGCAGTCTGAGCCGGAAAGAGAACTGATTAGTTCATCTCTCGAGTCCTTCGAGTCGTTCGTTCTTTTGTCACGTGACATGACAGCATTGGTTAGAGAAATTAGTTCATTTACAACCTTCCTTACAAACGGGTGCATAGTGTTATTATTATTATTATTATTATTATTATTATTATTATTTACTCTCACAGTTACGCGATGCGTTTCTGGTCTCAAACTGTTGCTTTTAATTTCTGCCATGATGGTTCTTTTCCATAACACCGAATGTGGTAAAGGTAATACAGACTCTTTATTTATTTTTATTTACTTCATTTTAATTCTGTTTTGCTAAAATGAGCGAAAAAAGATTCGTCCATTTTGCTGAACGAGACTCAAAGGTCCGAGTCGGTAAAATGATCCGATCACTAATAATCCCAGACATCCTCAATGCATCGCAATCAGAGAGCAAAGAATCCTGCGACATAAAAGCCCTCGTGATCCGCCGCATTCCATCGTAAGTGTGATGATTTTTATTTACGCAAAGTGCCAGAGCAGCGGTATGAAAAACCGTCAGCTTCTCAGCTTGTCTTATTTCATATTAATAACAAGCAAACAGCTTGCAAGGTGTGCTTGTTCAGTTAGATTATTTTAAGTGATCCATGATGGACGTAATGATCATTTAAGAAGTGGTTTATTCCTCTTATACCACAGCAGTTCACCATTTATAGCTACGCTTAAAGTGGTGGAACGTCTGCAGACCCGGTTCCTGTTCTCGCTTTCGTTACAGCAGCTGAAAACCGTCGTTCCCTCACCAGTGTTTTTTTTTTCACTTTCTGTTGAAGCTAATAAGACCAAAAAAAATTGTACAGACCAGGGTACAGCTTCACCTCTGACTGTTCCGAAGCACTGACACTGGAGACTCCTTCCCTAAACGTCAAGTCAGCATCTCCTTACAGCAAACGTCACCGTATCAACTGTTACGCACGTTTTTCTTTAAAAGAAAATCTGCTGACGTGGAAACAACAACATATTAGAACGAGCGCGTTAATATAAACCCGTGATTTGATTGACAGCCGCACTCCTACTTCTGACCAATCAGAAGCCAGAATTGAAAACCGCCGTATATCTGCATCATAACATGGGGAGACGCCGATCTTTCCGCCATTCCTGGCTTGTATAAGAGAGAGAGCGCACTATGAAGTGAGCACGGTGTGCTCTTGGGCATGTCCCTTTAGTATCTGATTGACTAATCCCAGCGTTTATCATTATTACTGGAAAGGAAAGCGAAACAGTGCAGTTCTGTGTTAAAAGCGCTGATACACGGGGCGATGCGTAATCACGTTAATAAACATGTGATAGTAACGCCAGATGTGTAGCGAGTCCCCAGCGCGGGTCACTTCTGGGTGGGCGGTGCGGTGGAGATCTTATATCACCACATCTGCAGACATCTTTGCGATAAGCACTGTCGATATCCCCGCCTCCTTTATCAGCTTATCGGAGCGATTTGGTCACATGGCTTGAGTTCACCTACATAACGACCGGGAGGAGGAGGAGGAGGAGGAGGAGGAGGGGGGAGGGGGATTTTTAGGATTTGCCCTGACTCGACTCAGTGGCCTGGTCCGGTCTGGTTTCTGACTGACTAATCCCCCAGAGCTCACCCAGTTACTGGAAAGGAAAGTGAAACAGTTTCACTCAGTGACTTTAAATGGCCGGTGCTGCTGACGAGGGGCTTCAGTCGACTAACTCGCAGTTTCACAGAACGATGATGCAGCGAGACTTGTGTAGTAGGCGTCGCGTTGTGAGTATCATCGCTGCTCCATTTTCTAATTCACGTTCTCAACGGCAGAGTGGGAAGCGGCTATTATTATCATTATCATTAATAATAATAATAATAATAATAATAATAATAATAATAAAGAGCGCCTATTAAACATTAAGCCTGTAAACGTACAGTGAATAATTATAATAAAAATAAAAAAGGTGATCCAATTTTTAAAATATAACATTATAGAATTGGTAATGTGGAAGAAAAAAACCCTTTGTTTGTTTGTTTTTGTTTGTTTGTTTGTTTTTGTTTGTTTTATTTAGTTAAAAAAGGCAAGTAGAGAGAAATAACTTCAGCTAAATATTAACAATTTTAAAAGCTTCTTTGTTTTTGTTTGTTTGTTTGTTTGTTTATGTTTTGTTTCTAGTTCTAGTAAATTTTAAATTTAGGGGTATGTAGAGAAAACTAATATAAACTAAACACTAACATTTATAAAAAAGTGTTTTATTTGTTCATTAGTTAGTTTGTTTATGGTGCTAGTTAAAAGAAAAAAAAGGTTAATTAGAGAACGAATAAAAACAGTGCTGGAAATTTGAAAGTGTTCTTTATTCTTTCTTTCTTTCTATTCATGGGTTTATTGACTGGCTCGCGCGGTCAGTGGCGGATGGAGGGAGCGTGATAATTAAACACTGAGCCCTCAGACCACTCCTTCAGTTTCGTTGTAATGTGGTCTGGTCAAAAAGAAAGCGCACCCCCTGCAGTCCTCAGGGTGAGAACGTTATCTAAACCCCATCTCTTTCACTGCTCTCGTCATGTTTTTCTAACGCTGTCATCGCTGGAATCGGCGCGTGCTAAAATAACCTGAGAGAAATCCCCAGCCCCGGCTTATTCAAATGGCTCTTTTTGAATTGTAAATGGACAGTTGCTGAGTCGCTGCACGTAGGTTAGACTTACTGTAACAGACGTGTCAAAAGTGCCCTGTCATGTTTTTTTTTTTTTCCTCTTCTTCTCTTCCCCCTCTGCTCTCTGTGCAGGAGAGCATGCTTGCTGATTGAGTAGGCGGGTATGGATGGTAAAGGCCCGTATCGGATCTACGACCCCGGCGGGAGCGAGGCTCAGTCCAAAGAGGAGGCAAGCAGCTACAGACAGCTCCTGGAGGAGAACACGGTCCTGAGAGAGCGCATGAAAGGCCTCAAGAGCCTCGGTGAGTCGCGCCGCTCCGGCTGCTCTAGAAAGCTATATTTTTATTTGTGTTTTTTTGTTTTGTTTTGTTTTTTTTCTTCATCCCGTCATCTTGTTTGGATCGTTGCCAGGTCAGAATGAAACTTTGGCACTGACAGAAGACTGTCCTTTCTTTTTTCTGTTTACACCGCAGCCCTGTTCCGTTCTCGACTCCGATTGGTCGGACGGTGGTTTTTATTTTTGTTTTTTTTTTTTATTTTCTGTAACACGAGCCGAGACGGTAGTGCCGGCTCTAATTCAGATCACGGCTTTACTTCAACGCGCTCGCTCTAATCTTATCGTTTCTATAGTAACAGCTCCTTCACAGCGGCTCGTACGGTGGATGATCCGCATCATCGAAGTCTTTTAAGAAAAAAAAAAAAAAAGTTGTTATTTAGCTAAGAAAGATATATAATCATTGTTTTGGTGAAGTTTTCTTGAGCGATTTAACGTTTTACGGAAGGAGACGCCAGTGCCAGAGCTTTGTGACAGCCGTTTCTCAGTAACGTGACATAAAAAAAGAAACGTGTTGTTTTTACGTAGCTACGAAAAACGTAAAATCGTTGATATGGTGAAGTTTTCCGTATGGAGATGTTTTCCGGATATGGAAGGAGTCTTCAGCGTCAGCGCTTTTGAAAGCCTTCAGGACCGAGGCGTTTTAATGACAAGTTGTGTGTTTTTGTCTTCTTGACGTCATGACGGAGAAATCGAGGGGCTGGTGAGGGAACGGCGTGAGTGAGAACAGAAACGTGTTTCACGGACATTCCGCGACGTGAAGTGTCACTATAAACGGATAAAGATGTGACGTGTCATTCTGTAACAAGTCACTCAGGTCTGAGCAAATACAGCACCTCGGGACATGGTGTAATAGGAACATAACCAGTGACGTCCCTTGCCTACATAAAGCACAATAATATGTGAAGTATTTGAGCCTGAGAGCAGGATGAGGAATCGTGGGCGTAGCGACGTGTCGCGTCGGCGCTTCAGACCCGTCATGTGGTTTCCGCACCTCGTTCTGCTAATCGCTGACCTTTAGTAAGTGACGCGGGCGTGTCAGAGCAGGATAAACATGGACGTGTGAGCTCGAGCTGCACGTGAGCAGGTTTACTCAAACCAGTCACGCAGGGAAAACGTGGACAGTCCCTTCTGACTGCTGACTCCTGAACCATCTCCATTATCTGCTGTGTGATCATTACAGTTAGCAACTCTACACCGCTAACAACAGCAAGACCAACCTCAGGTGCCGGCCTCTTGTACCCTATTTTATACCACGGGCTGTCTGAATACTCGACTCTGATTGGCTGGAAGGTGTGCGTTCAAACCGTCTAATGCACGGGTAGCTCTGAATTAATGTGCTGCCTGTAAACGGTCGTAACCATAGTAACATACAGCTACAATTACATATAGAAGCTAAACTCACAGCTTCATTATTAGCAGAGATCTCTGTGTCTCTCTCTGTCTGTCTCTCTCTGTCTCTGTCTCTGTGTGTGTCTCTCTCTCTCTATCTGTCTCTGTCTCTGTTTCTCTCTCTCTCTGTCTCTGTGTCTCTCTCTCTCTGTCTGTCTCTCTCTCTGTCTCTGTGTGTGTCTCTCTCTCTGTCTGTCTGTCTCTGTTTCTCTCTCTCTCTGTCTCTGTGTCTCTCTCTCTCTCTGTCTGTCTCTCTCTCTCTCTCTCTCTCTCTGTCTGTCTCTCTATCTCTCTGTCTCTCTCTCTCTCTGTCTGTCTCTCTGTCTGTCTCTGTCTCTCTGTCTCTGTGTCTGTCTCTGTGTCTCTCTCTCTCTCTCTCTCTGTCTGTCTCTATTTCTCTCTGTCTCTCTCTCTCTCTCTGTGTCTCTCTGTCTGTCTCTGTGTCTCTCTCTCTGTCTCTGTGTCTGTCTCTGTCTCTCTCTCTGTCTCTCTCTCTGTCTGTCTCTCTGTCTGTCTCTGTGTCTCTCTGTCTGTCTCTGTCTCTCTCTCTGTCTGTCTCTGTCTGTCTGTCTTTCTCTGTCTTTCTCTGTGTCTCTCTGTCTCTCTCTGTCTGTCTGTCTCTGTGTTTCTCTCTGTCTCTCTCTCTCTCTCTGTTTCACTGTGTGTGTGTTTCTCTCTCTCTCTCTCTCTCTCTGTGTCTCTCTCTAATAACTATTTATTATAATTCAAATAAATGTCATCTTATCGCACTACTTTATCTTGGTGTGTGATTTAGAGACGGCCGAACGACCCGTATATAAAATAACTAACGAAAATTAACCGTTATTCTATTCAGCACCTGCACACATGTCTGCTGTGTGTGTGTGCGCGTGCGTGTGGATTTGTGTTTGTGTGTGGATTTGTGTTTGTGTGTGGATTTGTGTTTGTGTGTGGATTTGTGTTTGTGTGTGGATTTGTGTTTGTGTGTGGATTTGTGTTTGTGTGTGGATTTGTGTGTGTGTGGATTTGTGTGTGTGTGGATTTGTGTGTGTGTGGATTTGTGTGTGTGCGCGTGCGCGTGCGCGTACGTGTGGATTTGTGTGTGTACGTGTGTGTGTGTGCGTGTGTGTTTGTGCGTGCGCGCGTGTGGGTGGGTGCGCGGATTTATGTTTGTGTGTGTTTAATCGGGCTGGGTGAATGTAACTGAACAGGTTTTATTATCAGTGTGTCAGGATGCAGCGCTGCTTGCTTTGTTTCTGTGCCTCTCGCTCCGTTCCTGTGCCTCTCGCTCCGTTCCTGTGCCTCTCGCTCCGTTCCTGTGCCTCTCGCTCCGTTCCTGTGCCTCTCGCTCTGTTCCTGTGCCTCTCGCTCTGTTCCTGTGCCTCTCGCTCTGTTCCTGTGCCTCTCGCTC
>CM040983.1:4569904-4583174 GCA_022985145.1 Pangasius djambal | reverse complement strand
CTGTGCCTCTCGCTCCGTGTCTGTGCCTCTCGGGCCGTGCCTGTGCCTCTCGCTCCGCGCCCTGACTGACGGAGCATAAACACAGCTGAGAGTCGTTATGCTCGCAGCGTGTGAACGTGTGTGAGCTGAAGCCATTCGCATCACACGTTACACATCGCCTGTGTGTTTTTGGGTTTGGCCCACAGGAGATCTGCTGGAAGAGTCTCAGTCGGAGGCGCTGAAGCTCCGCAAGCGAGTGGAGGAGCTGGTGAGAGACAACGAAGCCCTGAAGTCGTCCACGTCCAGCTTCGCCAGCGCGTGTATCGGCACTCCGGTTCACACCGACACCCAGGGTAAGAGTCGCGTGCGCTGGAATCTACAGGGCGTCTGGGCAGGCGGAGCAGCCTGCTGTTTTCACAGGGAGTGGAGTAACATTTAGAAAAGTCTCAGGAATGCTAAGGCAGCTCCAGTAGCTACTCTTTGCAGCCGTGGTGAGCAGAAAAGCATCTCATAGGACAAAGACAAAGCCATTTAAAGGATGAAAAGATGGAAAGAATTAGTTAGTGAAAAAGAGATTCGCTCAGTCAGTGTTGTATCGCCACGTCACCCGCCCCTGGTTACACCTCGTCATTCTCACGTTATCTGTCATTTCACCATCTCATGATCTGGTTTAAAAAGTCCGGTCTGAGGTGAGACAGGAATTCCCTCCACGACCAGTTCTTCAGCCTTCAGCTCCGTTTCACACAAATCAACACTTTTATTTTTATTACAAACATCACAGAAATAAATCATTTACTAAGGAGCAAGAAAAAAACAAATCAGGCAGCTGTAAATAGAATACTGCAAAAAAAGAATAGAAAAGAAAAAAAACCATCCAGTCAGCTCCGTTCTGTTCATTAGATTTGTTTCTGTTCAGCCGTATTCTATTTTAATTGTTGTATTCTGTTTATTTTATTCCAATTCTGTTCTTATTCTTTACTATTTTGTTTATTCGATTCTGTTTTAGAACATTCCGTTTTCCTTCGATTCAATGCTTGTGTGCGGTTTTATACTCTACACTTATATCTTACACAATTCTATTCTCTTCTATTCTCTTCTGTTCTCTTCAGTTCTATATGTTTTGTGTTATTTTGTTACAGAATTCTAGTTCTGTTCTATTATTCTCCGTTCTGTTCTGTTCTGTTCTGTTCTGTTCTGTGTATACTATTCTCTCACATTATAGTCTACAGTCCTGTTCACTCTTACACTGTTCTCATGTTCAGCTTCACTCGTCTGTTATACAGTTTTATTCTGTTCTTTTACACGTTTCCGTCGTTCTTATTTAAACCCATTCTGTTCAGTTCTGTTCTGTTTTTAACCAGTCGTTTCTCTTCTAATCTGTTTTATTATCGTTGTAGCATTCCATTTTTAATATGATTCCAATTAGCTCTATTCTATTCTATTCTACTATTCTATTCTATTCTATTCTATTCTATTCTATTCTGTCCTATTCTACCATTCTATTCTATTCTATTCTATTCTGTCCTATTCTATTCTGCCATTCTATTCTGTCCTATTCTACTATTCTATTCTATTCTATTCTACCATTCTATTCTATTCTATTCTATTCTGTTCTATTCTTTTCTTCTATTCTATTCTTTTCTACCATTCTATTCTTTTCTACCATTCTATTCTATTCTTTTCTACTATTCTATTCTATTCTATTCTTTTCTACCGTTCTATTCTATTCTTTTTTGCAGTATTCTATTTATTAACATTTTACTTAATTCTGTTCTATTGTTTTTAAAACGTTCTTTTCTACTTTATTCTATTGTATTCTTTTTTTTTATTATTATTTTTTGTAGCATTCCATTTTTAATATGATTCCAATTAGTTCTATTCTGTTCTACCATTCTATTCTATTCTGTTCTTTATTGCAGTATTCTATTTATTAACATTTTACTTAATTCCATTCTGTTCTATTGGGTTTTTTTTTAAACTCTTCTTTTCTACTTTATTCTGTTGTATTCTTTTTTTATTATTTTTCCAGCATTCCATTTTTAATATGATTCTACTTTAATTCTATTCTATTCTGTTGGTTTTTTTTAAACCATTCTATTCTATTCTATTCTATTCTATTCTCCTCATCTGCGAAGGATAAACTGACTCGTTCGTTTCACCCGAGCGGAAGCTGAGAGCGTCTTGTTGTTAGCTGTAGTTTGTCACAGCTGTAAGTCTGTTCATGCTCTAAGCGGCCGTGCGCTCGGTGTTGTGATGTCTCAGGTCATGGGAAGCTCCTGAGTCACCAGGCGTCGGTGCGATCGGATCCCCGCGAGGGCCTGACCGGGAAGACCGTCCAGCCAGAAGCCACCGTGAGTACACACCTTACAGGCGCACTGCCACTGAAGGCACGCATCACGCCCGTCATTTACGCCCTCGCTGCACCTTGTTATGCAAATGAAGAGTATTATTAGGCGAGTTCCAGGGCAGAGCTGCTATATCTGGTCGGGGCAGATGTACGGCGCGAGCTTTTGTAATCCTGTGCGTTCTTGTGTGTTGAAGGAGACCTCGTCGCACTTCGAGCTGGTGAACACGGAGGACAAGCCCATGGCGGAAACGCAAACGGTGAGCTTCATGCGGAAATTCTGGGGCTGTTCTGCATCGCTCGTGCCAGCGGGCCTGAGAACGCACCAGCCGCCTTCCCGCGCCGTCTTCCCAAAGCCACACGTGTCTGCTTCTTTTTTTTTACATTTTCTAACTCAGCTGCAGTGACTCAGTGGGATCGTATACAGGTCGAGTCAGCTGTGACTCAGGGGGGGAAACTCCAGATTTTACTCGAGGCAGGAACACGCTGATGACTCGTCACTCGCAATTGCAGGAATTTCTCTTTTGGAGACACATGAGAGGGAAAAACGTGCCTCCTTCCTCAATCGCCTTTCCCTTCAGAAACACTTCATTCTCGGGTTTTCTGAGTTAGCGTCAGCCAAGTTAGATCTGAGCCGCCGTCTGTAAAACAGTCGTTACAAGGCTAGAGCGGAAGGATAGATGCAGCCGTGTGTGAGTATCAATCTCTGGATGATGAAAGTGTGTAATGTCTTTAACCGGTATTTACGCCTGCGGTTCCTGCTGCTTAATCGCACAGCAGTGTGTTTACTGTAAAGCTGCTTTTGGAATGTTGTCGAGTGTGTTTTGCTTTCGCTTTTTCCGTGGGAACCTGTCACACCGAGAGTAAAGTGAGGAACTGGACCCGTGGACGCGGCGGTTAGGGCGGGCACTCGGCCTGAGAAACGAGAAAAATCACCGACTTCTATTACAGAGCAATAAGAGAGAATGTAACCCGTCTTGTTATAGAATAACAGACGAGAAGTGAAGAGGAGTGTTTAACCCTTTTCTGCACTAAACTGTGTGTGTGTGTGTGTGTGTGTTTGTCTGTGTCTGCATGGATGTGTGTGTGTGTGTGTGTGTCTTTGTTTTTGTGTGTGTTCTTGGATTTTGTTTGTATGTCTTTGCGTGTGTGTGTGTGTGTGTGTTTATATGTGTGTGTGCTTGTCTACATGGGTGTGTGTGCGTGTTTGCTTGGATTTTGTTTGTGTGTGCGTGCATGCGTGTGTGTGCGCTTATCTACATGGGTGTGTGTGTGTTTGCTTGGATTTTGTTTGTACGTATTTGCATGTGTGTGTGTGTGTGTGTGTATGTGTGTGTGTGTATATGTGTGTGTGCTTGTCTACATGGGTGTGTATTTGCTTGGATTTTGTTTGTATGTCTTTGCGTGCATGCGTGTGTGCGTGCGTGTGTGTGTGTGCCTGCCTGCTTGTGTACATGGGTTTATGTGTCTGTGCATGCATTTGTGTGTCCATGTATTTGTGTTTGTGTATGTATGCATGTTTGTGTGCTTCCTTGTGTGTTTGTGTATGCGTGTGCACGTGTATCTGTACGTGTGTGTGCGTGAATATGTGTATATGTCTGGTTACCTGCACGCGTTTGTGTATGTGTGTGTATGTGGTTGTGTTTGTATATATGTTTGTGTGTGAATATTTGTGTGTGTGTGTGTGTGTGTGTGTGTGTGTGTGTGTGTACAGGAGAACACGGAGTTGGCCAGTCAGCTGCAGAGGCTGGAGAGTTCGTTCAGTGTGTTTGCGCAGGAGTCCAACCCCAACCAGCTGCTGGCTCACCTGGGCCGCATGGCCGTCGAGTTCCACACCCTGTCCTCTAAAGTGCAGAAGAACGAGCAGAGAACCTCACTGCTGCAGGTGGAGCTCACTGCTCTAACACACACACACACACACACACACACACACACTACAGCACTGGACGTGTTGATTCATTTGCTGCATTGTTCTAATACGTTATCGTTTCTATAGTAACCGCTCATTCACAGGGACTTGTAAAAACACGCATAACTGTAGCTACGGAGAGGAGACGTTTTGTTTAACGTTCATGGAAGGAGTCTCCAGTGTCAGAGACAAAGCTCCAACTTTCCGACGAGTTTTCTGACATTTTCAGGACGGAGGAGTTTACGCTTTGTGGTTCCTCAGTTACAGTTTTGGTCTCATTATCATCAAGAGAAAAAAAAAGAGAGGCCTGATGGAGGGAGAGTGCTGAGTCTTATTATTTCATGTCAATGATGTAAATGTCCTTATTTCTGAAAAGCCAGCGCGCGCGCGCACATACACACACACACACACACACACACACACACACAGGAGGTAAAACATTAAATATTAAACCTACAGTTAGACTCTGAAGATGAACTTTTTAGAGTATTAAGCCTTATCGACGTATGACTGAAGTGGCGTGGTGTGCGTAGTGGCTCACGTGTCGCTGCCGCGCTCCGTTTCAGACGCTGTGTGAGCAGCTGAGGCAGGAAAACAACGAGCTGCGGAAGAAAATGGAGGAGGACCTTCAGTATCGAAATCGCGACCTGGAACAGCTGAGGTGAGCGAGAGAATTTTCTCATCACATATTTCGCGTGCGTAGTTCGTTTCCAACCGGTATTTGCTGGAGACGTGTTTTCTGTACCGCGCAATGCTCTATCTATCTATCTATCTATCTATCTATAAGACATATAGGCTCGACATTATCGCTATATTACACCCTATGTAGTGAGCGCAGGTAGTGAACAGGAAGTCTTTTGGACACAGTCATAAATACAAGCTGACGATCATAAATATTTCTGAATCCACAAATGCATGCCCCCAAACAGATATACACACACACACACACACACACACACACACACACACACACACAGCAGGGGGTTAGCAATGCTAATCGCAAGCTTGCGGTGTTAAAGCGTTAGCGCACAGGCAAAAGGCAAAAATACACTCCGTTTATACCGCAGCGCTGCTGACTTTTGATTGGTCGGAAGTTGTTGTTTAATTTTCTCTAACCGCGTCTCTGGCGCTAGTTCCGGCTGCATATCACAAACGCACCCTGATACGTTATCATATCATGTGTAATCGTTGATATGGTGAAGGAGTCTCCAGTGTCAGGGAGTACTTTTTAAGCCGACAGTCTGGGTTATTTTGTCATATTAACTTCGAGAGAGAGAGAGAGAGAGAGAGAGAAAGAGAGGCGGGTGAGGGAATGACTGACTGTGTACAGCTGCGATAACGCAAGCGAGAACAGGAACGAACTTGTTCGCAGCCGTTCCACGGCGTTTAAAGTAACGGTAAAAGGACAAGAGTACGACGTGTCGTTCTTTAATAAATAAAAACTGGTAATCGTCGGAAAATTGCCGTGGTGTAAGAGGAATAAAACACTTGCTGTTCCTCGTGGTGTGCTGTTGTAGGAAAATAATCAACTCCAGGGTGGTAACAAGAAGTCATTTCGTGTCAGCCGGCGTTATATCACTTTTTTTTTTTTGCGGAAACAGCTTTATTCCTTACCCGTGTGTCACGCGAGCAGTGTGGAACAAGGGGTTTTTTCCCCCTGCATGTACCACGGAGTAGTTTGTTTTTGGAAAAGTGATGAGTGTGTTTCCCGCTGCAGTGGAAGTGTCGGGTCTTTCCAGCTCAGTGTCCTCTTCCTGAATCAGTGTGTTTTACCAGAGATCGTTTTACCAGTAAACTTCAGACGGGAAAAAGTGTTTGCGTCGTTTGCTCCAATTACCACACGTGTGTGTGTGTGTGTGTGTGTTATAATTCATAACCTGGATGTAAGTACCTGTGTGTGTGTGTGTGTGTGTGTGTGTGTGTGTCATAATTACATATTATAAAATAAATATATATATATATTTATAAATACATTATACCACAATGCTGCTGAATTCTGCAATCTGACTGATCAGGTTTTTTCTGTAATTTTCTGTAAGAGGTTTACATCAACGTGCCCGTTCTAAGACGTTACCGTTTCTATAGTAACAGCTCATTTACAGGACGCGTCACGTAATCCGAACCTAACTCTAACCAGATCTTCAAAAAAAAAGAAGAAAAGTGTTGTTACTTAACAAAAAAAAAAAAGTTTCATCATTGAATCATTGACTTTTTGATGCTTTCTGTAAAAAGATGTTTGTTTAACATTTATGGAAGGAGTCTCCAGTGTCAGAGCTTTCTAACCGTCGGGACAAAGGAGTGGATGCTTTATGGTTTCTTGGGAACATGACAATCTGCGTTTTTTTTTTTTTGTTTGTTTTATCAAATTCCAGAGAGAGAGAAAAAAAAAGACGCTGATGAGGGAGCGACTTTTTATAGCTGCTATAATGCAAGTGATAAGAGGAACTACATTCTTAGCAATAAATGTAACCATAAACAGATAAAAAAAAAAAAAAGTAGGACGTGTCCTGCTTTCATTAATAAAAATGTAATCACGTGCTGCTGTTGGAACGATAATCGACTTCAGGAAGTAAAAGTTCTTCTTAAATTCTTCGATAACCGCACGCCAGATGTGTTTTATTTGTTATTTTATTTATTTGTCTGGTTGCACAGGATGTGGCGTCTTAAAATAATCAACATTTTATGCCTCACACGCTTGCGCTTCTCCATCACCTGCACCTTCTCCGCCGAGGCTAATGACGCTACTGTAGCTGCTGTGTCACTCGCGCGACGCTGAAGTTCGTCCTCATCGCAAGCAGCCAGCAGCTCACGAACTGACAAACGTGTTTTTCCTGCGCTTAAATGCGTTTTAACTTCCGGATCTTAGATCAGACGCACCGACTAGCGTCAGTGCGTCGTAGGACAAGTAGTCATGAAGTCGTCATGCTCTTTATCAGCTCGTGTTTTCATCCAGATAAATTCCCGGGAATTACGCAAGCCCGATCGTTGTGTAGATGCTTTCAGAATTTCAGTGTTGACGTTTACCGCCGTCCTGATGAAATACTGTTGAATTCCTGTGTAACCGTGTGTGTGTGTGTGTGTGTGTGTGTGTGTGAGAGAGAGAGAGAGAGAGAGAGAGAGAGAGAGAGAGAGAGAGAGAGAGAGAGAGAGAGAGAGTGAAAGGAGTGAAATGCAGTGTGTCTGGCAAAATACACCCAGAATTATAACATTTCATACCTATAAGAGTTTAACAGCACAGATCTCATCAGTACTCACTTAAATAAAACTAATGAAGGTTGGATTATGGCTTTTGACCCAGGAAGGCACGTGTGTGTGTGTGTGTGTGTGTGTGTGTGTGTGTGTGTGTGTGTGCGTGTGCGTGTGAGAACAGGCAGGAGAACCTGAAGCTGCGGGAGCAGGTGAATGGACGGACAGAGGTGGCACCGAATGAGTCAGCTGAGGCCAAAGACGAGGCGGCCAAAGAGGAAGCGGTGAAAGTCAAGCTGGAGGCGGCCATGACTCAGCAGGTACACTCGGCTCAGGTGACTTTACCTCAGAAACGCTCGCGTCAGATGCCAGGGAATTTTCAGCCCGCGCCCGCTTTTTATTTCCATCCTCCTCGAAATTAGTGGAAAGGTTACGGTTGTGTTCTTCTGTTTGTTTTAACCTTTGTTCAAGGGAGATGTGAGAAAATAACCCTGAAGGACTCAGCGCGCGCGCGTGTGTGTGTGTGTGTGTGTGTGTAAGCTGAGAAGCGTGGAGATGAGTCAGCGCCACCTCCCTGAGGAGTTTCAGGAGTTTCAGGAATTCAAGCATGGCTTTTAGATCCTCAAATATGCACTTTTTAAAAAAAAAATAACATTCCCTCCCAGGCCACTTTAATAGGAACACCTGCTCACTCATGCAGTCAGCTGATCATGCGGCAGCAGCGCAATCCGTAAAAGCATTCAGATGCAGGTCAAGAGCTTCCGTTAATGTCCACGTCAAACATCAGAATGGAGTGGGCATGATGTGATCGCGCTTTTTGAGCGTGGCATGGTTGTCATGTGCCAGCTTGAGTATTTCGGGAATCCTGGGACTTTTTTCCACCCACAGAAGCCTGTAGAGTTCACACAGAGTTTGTGATTTTGCCTTTATACACCACCACAATGGATTTGAAATAAAACAATCAAGATGTGATGGAAGTGTAGACTTTCAGCTTTATTTTAAGAGGCTCCACAAAAATATGGCATTTACCATTTACGAATTACAGCCATTTTCATACTTAATTTTAATACTTGGATGAAAATCCTTTGCAGTCAGTGACGGCCTGAAGTCTGGAGCCCATGTTCTCAAAACTCAAATTCTGAGTTTCCTCCCTGGAGATGCTTTGCCAGGCTTCACTGCAGCCACCTTCAGTTGCTGCTTGTTTGTGGGTCTTTCTGCCTTCAGTCTTGTCTTCAGTAAGTGAAAAGCAGCTCTATTGGGTTGAGATCAGGCGACTGATTTGGCCATATATTCCATAGGAAGAATATTCCATTTCTTTGCCTTCAAAAAGTCTTGAGTTGCTTTCGCAGTATGTTTAGGGTCGTTATCCACCTGCACTGTGAAGCGGCGTCCTATCAGTTTTGTAGCATTTGGCTGAATGTGAGCAGAGAGTAAAGCCCTAAACACCTCAGAATTCATCTTGCTACTTCTGTCAGCAGTCACGTCATCAATAAACAGCAGTGAGCCCATTCCATTGGCAGCCATACATGGCCATGCCATAACACTGCCTCCACCATGTCTGACACATGATGTGGTATACTTTGAATCATGAGCTGTTCCTTTCTTTCACCATACTTTTCTCTTCCCATCATTCTGGTACAAGTTAATCTTAGTTTCATCAGTCCAAAGAATCTTATTCCAGAACATAGGAGGCTTTTTTTTTTTTTTTTTTTTTTAAGTTTTCTGGCAAAGTCTAATCTTCTCCAGAGTATTCTTGACTTCTGTTGATGTTGTGAAGGGGTTTTTCTTCACCAAGGAAAGGATTCTGTGATCATCCACTTTAGTTGTCTTCCGTGGTCTTCCAGGCCTTTCGATGTTGTTGAGCTCGCCAGTGCTTTCTTTCTTTTTAAGAATGTACCCAACTGTTGATTTGGCCACACCTAAGGATTTTGCTTTCTCTTTGTGGTGGTGTATAAAGGCAAAATCACAAAAGCTCTGTCATTGTTCAAATCCTTCCGGACCTGACTGTGTATGTATGTATATATATGCTGATAGATTGAGAAAATTTGAAGCCTGGAATTCATAAATATGTCTAGAAATAGGTTTAATGGTCTTCTATTTGTAATCTCATAATGAGAAATATTCGATCACTTTTCCTTAATGCAAGATATCTTCACTTGTTAAGACACCGGTTTTAAAATAAAAATAAAGCCAAACTATATTATCACAAAACAGAGGAATCATTTTTTAAATTTATTTATATTTATTATTATTAGGATCACAAAAACTTGCCAGTGCAAATATAATATCCTTTGGGTAATTAGGTTTTAAAAAAAAATAAATAAAAAAAAACCTGTTGTATGATTAGTATCATGTGTCTTCAGTCCAGTAAAGCCGCAGAGAAAACTCCATCCAAGACCCTGGACCCGGAGGTGTACGAGAAGAAGATCAGGCTTCTGGAGAAACAGAGGAAAGACGTAAGGACGTGTTTAAGTGTTGTGTCAGGGTTTTTTTTTCTTTGTTTGTTTGGATTATCATTGTGTGTGTGTGTGTGTGTGTGTGTAATGTGCTGATGTGTCTTTTCCAGGTGCTGGAGGTGAACAAGCAGTGGGACATTCAGTGGAACTCGATGAAGGCACAGTACGAGCAGAAGGTATTAACAGCTAAACACACTGTCTATAAATAACTGATAAAATTCCACCTGATGGAGTAAGCTTTTTCGAGTGAACCTGGCATGATTCATTTTTACTGCGTATCGAGTGTTGCTCAATCGCTCGGCCAGGTTGTGGCCTGCGTGACGTGCGAGCCGCCATGAGAAACGAGTGCACCGGCGACACTGCAGGCTCGGCGACTGCGCTCAAATCTGGCTCACCAGTGGAAACGCGCGCTGACGGAAAAGTCGCTCGAAGCCTCTCGCGGCGCGTCTCACAGACCGCAGCACCCCTCCCGCAGAATTCCCCTCACCGAGGTTTCCTGCAGCCCTGCACATCTCTCTCTCTCTCTCTCTTTCTTTTATCTCTCTCTCTCTCTCTCTGCCCACGCATCCTCTGTTGTCAGTGACAGCGACGGAAGAAAAACATGTGACCTGTTATTACCTACTGCTATCAGCCTGTGCCATTGTGTCACTTATTGTCGGCGTGCTGTACGTGAGCACGTTGTTCTCAGCCTGTCGGCTCACAGCTCAGCAGCACTTGTGTGTTTTCTTTATCGTCAAGGCTTCCACGAGATCCAGAACGTTTTCACCCACGCAGAAATATTGACTGATCTTTAACCACAGGTTTGCTGTGACATATTGCAAGGCATGTCGCAATGTCATCTCAGAAGCATGCCATTTCGTCCACAATGTTCAGCCAGTAATGATGTCATCCTGATCGGGTTATACATTGTGTAGAATGCCTGTTTTACTACATTCCCTTTTAGCGAAGGTGAGCTCTGGTTTCTGATTGGTATTTATTTTCTGTTTTTGACGACGGCAGCTTGGTTAGTAGTTCCACTGTGTTGTTATTTAACAAAGAAAAGCCTATAATTGTTAAACCATATAAACATTTAACATTTATATACAGAGTCTCCAGTGTCAGCGCTTCAGTACGTCAGTACATTTGTGTTTTCTGGTTTCACAATGACATGACAAATGCGTTTTTTTTTTTTTTTTTTGTCTTATTAGAGCAAAGTAGATGCTGGTGAAGGAATGACTGTCCATTAACAAATTAAACATCGTACTTCTTGGATCGTACCACCCCGTCGTGGATTATTTTCCTATAAAAACACACCTCAGAAGTGTTTTATTCTGTACAGACCCTTGGAGTCCTAATTTTCGATGAAACGTGCATACATTGCTCCCTGTATTGGCTAAGGCTTCGCAAGTCTCAGCCTCAGAGGCTCCACCCACTTCCTGCTCATTTCCATCTCATTTCTGGCCACGAGCTTCAGAATCTTGCTGGCTGTGATCTGATCGGCCGTACACACTTTCAAATGTTCTGATAGAAACACTTGAAATAGTGTACTGCCAGTCACGGATCTCCAGAGCAAAATATAGCCACTGGACCGGAAAATGGTTCACAGCGTGCCGTGTTTAAACGATATCATGGGGTTTTGAGGCGGTTATCGGCGAGCGAACGCGAATCATGTGAGAGAAGGTCTGCGATCGGTCGTCTGCAGTATCATTTTCATTTACGTAACCACCTGTCAACCGGCCGGAAATAGTCCAGGAAATTTCTGTCTTTGAATGAGTTTTCTGGTTTAAAAAAAAAAAAAATAAATGATTCCAGGTCACATGCAGGGGAAAAACCTTGACACACCTACGACAAATACTTTTTTCTGATGAACGCCAGAATGAGCACACTGTGTGACTCCGCCCCTGTAATAAACCACACCACACCACACTCCGTACATCGTAGTGCTGGAATTCGCAAACAGCTCTGTCTCACACTGCTTCTTTAGGAATTTCAGCGTAGGATAATAAACTGCATCACAGCACTCGACTCTTTCACGCTTCTTGTAGTTCCTGGTTTGCGCTCTGACCTTGTGTTTGCGTGTGTCATGGTCATGGCGACATTTTATTACATTTTAGACGTGTATACTGATGGAACGGCAATAAAAGGCAATAAAATGTTCTCGCCAGCGTGTACACTCCGACTACTGAAATATCATAGAGCTGATGCTCATAGAGTATATGTGTAACTCTGTTCCTGTGTGTGTGTGTGTGTGTGTGTGTGTGTGTGTGTGTGTGTGTGTGTGTGTGTGTGTAGATCACAGATCTGCGGCAGCGGCTGGCCGACTCCCAGAAAGCTGTCCAGGAGCTAGAGGCAGAGCGAGAGCAGAGGCAGAGAGATTACGACAAGAAGCTGCTCCTGGCCAAATCCAAGATCGACAATGTGCAGGTACAGCCACATCCTCGTGTGTGTGTGTGTGTGTGTGTGTGTGTGTGTGTGTGTGTGTGTGTAACCGGATCTGATTGATCACGTCTCTTTATTTACCCTTCTCACTGACGGTATCAGACTTTGTCCTTGTCGTAGTTCACTTTCATTTTTCTCTCTCAGGGAAGCACCAAGCGTTCTCTCAGGCTCACTTAACACGCCTGAATCTCCCTCCTGTTCTCGTCAGGATTTAAAAAAACACACACACACACACACACACAAAAAACAGACCAGCTAGCCTCATAACTCTGGGTTTAGTACTACACTGGGAACTGAACATCGTGCTCTGGTGATGTGTCATTTCATGATCTCATTATCTGCTGGAAACAATCGCTGGTGCATGAAGAAAAAAAAAAAAATTCTCCATGAGCATTGTTTAAGTAAAAGTGAAAGCGGCTTCACGCCAGCGAGTGTGTGAAAGTGACAGATGTTTTTTGAGTCTTATAACAAGCGTAAAGCAGCACTTCTGAATTTACAAACTACTCCGACGAGAAGACACGGAGAATTCACTTGTGTATTTATTTACGAGAGTTTTTCCATCAGCCTGAAACACGCCCCTATGTCTGTTTATCAGTCTGTCTATCTGTCTCTATCACTCTGTCTATCTATTTTCCGATATATCTGTCTGCCATCTGTCTCTGCCTCTGTCTGCTTCTGTCTGTCCGTGCCTGATTTCGCCTGTCTGCCTACCCATCTGTCTGTCTTTCTGTCTGCCTGCCTGAGTACCCACGTTTAGTTGTCAGTACATTTTGTAGCTGTCTATCTGTCTACTCATCTGTCTCATCCTGTAGCTGTCTCTATCTGTCTACTCATCTGTCTCATCTTGTAGCTGTCTATCTGTCTACTCATCTGTCTCATCCTGTAGCTGTCTCTATCTGTCTACTCATCTGTCTCATCTTGTAGCTGTCTCTATCTGTCTACTCATCTGTCTCATCTTGTAGCTGTCTCTATCTGTCT
>CM040983.1:4533260-4569804 GCA_022985145.1 Pangasius djambal | reverse complement strand
ATATTTCTGTATGTCTGTCTATTTATGTGTCTGTCTGCCTATGTATCTGTCTCTGTCTGTCCACATATGTTTAGTTGTCAGTACATTTTGTAGCTGTCTGTCTGTCTGTCTACCCATCTGTCTAGCTGTAAATATATTTCTGTATCTGTCTGTCCATGTATGTTTCTGTCTGCCTATATATCTACCTGTCTGTCTGTCTACCTATCTGCCTGTCTCTCTGTCTGTATATCAGTCTGCCTGTCTGTCTGTCTCTCTGTCTGTATATCAGTCTGCCTGTCTGTCTGTCTCTCTGTCTGTATATCAGTCTGCCTGTCTGTCTGTCTCTCTGTCTGTATATCAGTCTGCCTGTTAATCTGTCTGTCTACCCATCTGTCTGTCTCTCTGTCTGTCAGTATCGTTTTTGGTTACTTTCTGGATTTTTCCTTATATCCACAGACACAAGCTATACAAGTAAAATTGAGTTGGACACTTACATTTCCATGCATATGTATACGTGTGTATACGTGTGTGTGTGTGTGTGTGTGTGTGTGTGTGTGTGTATGCATGTGAGTGAGTGAAAGAGCGTGTGTTTTACCAGTTCCTTTGTGGTTTCCTGATACGTTCCTTCTCTTTGCTCATTACCTGCATTTCTACTCACATTAAATTACTCCATTACTTTCTTCTCCCTTGGCTTAAATTCGAACTTCTCTTCCTTATTGTAGCCGGATTGCATGTTTTAGTTCAGCTTTATTTCAATAGCTTTAACCACAGAGTAACTTCGAGCACCGAACCTGACAGAGGAAGCCAAAGGTAACTGCTGCCTACAAAAACTCCCTGAGATACGATCAGGAAGAAACGCTGACAGGAATCGGGAGTTAAAACGGGAACCCAAGCCGCTCAGCCCGGCAGAGAGCGACGAGAACAATCGAGTTCTCGGCACACTCGAGTCAGCACGCGCAGCCTGATTTTACCAACTGCTGCCACACGTGAGCCGAACCACGTAACAGCGACCAGTGTACCGAGTGCTGCGCGTGCCTCGTGATTAACACACACCGAGTTGTTCTTGGGACTGATTCAGAAGCAAGCGGTAGACGTTCTGGATTTCTAAATGATCTCAGCATGTCACACGGTCAGAGTGGAGTGAGGATGGTGGAAGAAAATGACCAGTAAGCAGTCTGGCGTGGGTAAAGCTACGCCATGCCAGCACCTTTCACCCACACTCTGTTCTGAATGTTTTATTAGGGGAAAGGCCAAGGGGATTTTTTCTTTTAACAGCCAGCACAGGTTGAGAACTTGGCTTCACTTGGCTAAGCAGTTGCAGATATCTCCCCCTGCTTGGGTACAGGTTTATTAGTTACTAGATCAGCATATCTGTACCTGTGACTCACGATCTACTACTGTCGATGGTGAAAGACTTGCACTTCCCAAAATCAGTTTATATGCACTGCTTGTCACCTGCATGCTGGAGCTGTGTTTCCCCAAGAGCTTCTGCTGTAATCATAAACAGCATCCTGTGCTCATCTCAGGACTCTTGTTCATATTCTGCTCAACATTCTCTCTAAACACACTCGGTACTGTTTAACTTTCCTCCTCATGCCTTCTCGAGGAGTTTCTCCTTGCAACTGTTCGTAAGAACCCAACATTCGAACATGTCATATATAGCTGCTAGTTTATTCTACAAAGCATCCCGTAAGTCCAACATCTAATGGTAATGTTTGTTATGTTTATTATTATTATTATTATTATTATTATTATTATTATTATTATAAATTAATCCAAATAATTCCTCTCATAGGAAATCAAAGACAAAGAGGACATACTTAGTTAGAAGTTCTGCAAAAAAGGGTCTTGTTTCACCGTTTATTTATTTATTTATTTATTTATTTATTTATTTATGCGATGATGCTGGACATATGGGAGGCTCGTAGGTTGACAGTGCACACAGTATAGACAGTACAGTGTTTTTGACATCACGTTTTACACGTTTTACACGTCTGCATGTTGGTTTCTTTCGGGTTCTCTGGTTTCCTCTCAACACCTGAAAACATGCCAGTGGGTAAATTGGTGAATATAAATAACCCGTGTGTGTGTGTGTGTGTGTGTGTGTGTGTGTGTGTGTGTGTGTGTGCGCGTGGTGCGCTGGGCATCCAGGGTGTATTGCCCAGTGTTCCTGGGATAGACCAGCGCGATCCTGACCAGGATAAAGCGCTTACTGAAGACGAATGTATAAATAAACTGACAGCTATTCGCATAGTTATCAGCCGGAACATCCATGTAACATCCAACACCAAATATGACTATATTCGTGGTGATCAGGACAAACTTTAGATAAGCTGCTGTATAAGCGGTGTACCTGTGCTTTTTCCTCAGGGGGAAAAGGAGTGTTTGACGACGGAGACGTGTGAACTGAAGCAGAAAGTGCGCTACCTTCAGGATCAGCTGGTGCCACTCACTAAGCAGAGAGAGTACCAGGAGAAGGAGATCCAGCGTCTCAACCGGGTCGGTGTCTCTTCGGCTTCTTTCACCTGTGCAGAGTTTAGTCGGGTTTGAATCGGACCCTGGTGTGTTCCCTCGCTTAGGCGATAGGCGATCTAGACTTAAATCTGTATCACGATATTTCAGGGTAGTTGTTGCTGTAACGATATGAAAAAAGTTACGTTCGACGTTATCTTTTAGGCCACAGATCCCGTCAGCGTACAGTCTCGAGAGCCTGGTTCACATCTGATCTTGTGTATCCGAGCCACTTCCATGTCCGCGTCAAGTGGCTTTAGTGTCATTTCAACCATACACGGCTAGTGCAGTATACAGTGCAACGAAACCTCCTTCCTCCAGGACCATGGTGCTACGTAAGACAGCACAGAACTACACGAGACTACACATTTTTTACATAGAGCGCACATGCCAAACGTGTGCAAACAGCACAAGACAGTACAGCGGGCACTGTAAGAGGCAGTGCAGCGCCGACCAGTACACAGTTCTAGTGTGAAAGTGTGTTAGTGTATTACGGAGGAAGCTCCTTTTTTGGGGATTAATTCTTCTTCCTCGTCTAGGGTTGGAACTCCGCCTTCCGCCATGCTTGTTCTCGTTGTACGCGTGACACGCCCACGTTGCGGCGCGTAAACACATCCTCGACTATATCATTAATATTGCAGAATGACAAGTTCTTATCATGGGGAGGAATTGTACCGGTATATCATGGACGATACGATATGGCGCAGCCCTTTTTTTTTTTTTTTTTTTTTTTAGACAGACGAGAGCGCACAGCGATCACACTTGGGTACGGACCGAAACAGCCGGTCCGAGAGCGTGTGGATCTGCTTCCTGGTGAACTCTAGCTGGGAAAAAAACCGATTCGACTCTGAATCGACTCAGTTACAGGAAGTGAATCAAACCAGCCGTGCGTTTTGGGTTGCAGCGTTTTTTTAAAACTGATTTCACTTCTTCTCACCTGACTTCTCTCTCTCTCTCTCTCTCTCTCTCGTTCCTTTCTTATCCCATTCGTAGGTGTGTTGGAAAATGCAGTGTCTGTTTTGACGCACCAGTGGATTTTTTTTTTTTTCTGAACGTGTCTGTCTGCACGTGTGTGTTCCAGGCACTGGAGGAAGCGCTGAACCTGCACTCTCCGACCGCCCAGGCGGGAATGAACCTCGGCGAGGGAGTCCTGAACCTGCGCCAGCAAGAGCTCCACACTCAGATCTCGGTGCTCAAAGAGCAGGTGAGGTTAATGTTCGTTAGGCGTGAATGCGAAAGAGGTAAACTGATGGAGCCTGCAGAGCCGAGGTTTCTGTTTCAGTCCTCGAGGACATCCAGCAGTCCTGTTTTCTTCTTTTTGTTCTCTCCCAGAGTAATCTGAGAAGGACGATATATAACAGAGTGTTGACTCAGGTGTGTTGAGAGAAGAGAGCAAAAAAAAACCAAAAAAAACACACCCTCTGGTCCAATCTCGGGCTGATTCACTTCGTAGGTTGCGCTGGGTTCTTCTGTTTCAAAGTGCAAACTGTTTCCTGATGGTGAAACGGCACCCCGGCGTGTATTAGAGTTATTTTTTACCACCATGAAAGTTTATTATTTTCTACTAACAGCAGTGTTTTTAAACAGCACGTCGTACATTTTTATCCGTTCATAGTTCCCTTTGCCACTGCATAACCACAGTGATTTTCGCAGTGATTTTTTTGAGCATCCGTGTGCTCTAGGTGAAGATCTTCGAGGAGGACTTCCAGAAGGAGCGCAGGGACAGAGAGCGCATGAACGAGGAGAAGGAGGACCTGAGGCGGCAGGTGGAAAGGTTACAGGGTCAGATGACCAATCTGACCAATCAGGTGACTTGTCTTGCGTCTCTGTAGGCCTTTAGCGAGTGACGTAAGAGCAGCCAAAGAGCTCCTCGGCACTGAGATCAGCCCCCCGATGAAAACACCGTGCGCTCTGACTGCACCGAACCTCATCGTCTTATCGCTCTGCTGATATCATTACCGTGTCTTTCGTCACTGATTTCTCGACAGGCGGCTTGTTTACACCAGGGCTGGCCTGAAGTTTCGTACTGAGGGCGTGTGCGCTAGCGATCAGGAAATGATTTAAAAAAAAAAAACAAACAAACAAAAAAAACAAAACTTGAATTTTGCATCTGAGATGTTCTACATTTCATTTCTATTTATTTATTTATTTCAAATATATTCTCAAATATTAAATGATATGCATTTATTATTCAGAAAAGCAGATTATTTTATTTCTCCAACACCTTCGAGACAACAGAGAGAGATTTCATTTGTTCAAATTTATGCATATTCATATATATTTTTTGTTAAATGAACAGCCTTTGAATACACGTCTTTTTTTTTTTTTTTCTTTTTTGCTGCTTGATTACTGCTTAATTTAGAGAATAGCTTAAAGCACAGGTTCCCAAGCCTGCTCCTGGAGTACCTTCTGTCCTGCATATTTCGCTTCAACACCCGATTCAACTAATCAGCTGACAATGAACAGTTCTTCCTGAGCTGAAGTGTGTGTGTGTTAGAACTGCAGGACAGGAGGTTCTCCAGGATCAGGGTTGGGATCCTGCGGCTCTAAAGACGAGCACCACGAATAGCTCGGGAAGCGTTTAGTAAATGTCCCGCAGGTTGTAGTAAATGATTAGCGAGCATGGCGAGGTCAGGGCCGAGTTCTGTAATCGCCGAGCACCAACAAACAAGACAAACAACAGCTCTTTACAGAGATCCATATACACACAGCTAGCAGACTGCACTCTGTACTCCATACTGAATTTACTGTGCGTGTGTGTGTGTGTGTGTGTGTGTGTGTGTGTGTGCGTGTGTGTGTGTGTGTGCGCGTATGCGTGTGTGTGTAGCTCCATCAGGCGCAAAATGAGTGTCAGAGAGAGCGGGCAGAGCGGTGTAAACTGGAGCGACTGCAGATGCAACACAATAAACAGGTACTTCAGACCACAACAACAGCGCCCTCTGGTGGTTAATGTCATTATAGTAAAAAAAAATCCTAAAATTTCAAATTTTCTAAAAAAAAAAAAAAAAAAAACTGAAGCTGCTACAGATCCTTGCCACTCCTGATGATTTCCTGTCATTCGGACGGATTATTTGTTTTAACCCTTTCATGCGTCAGTTATTCTAAAATGTCACTATAAAACATTTCTCGATGGTTTGAGTTACTCAGAAATTCAAATCAATGTCACTTTTTGTTCTTAAAATCTCTTATATTAAAAATAACGACGAGTATCAAGTGAAAGTAAAACTTATTGTACTGCTGGAAAATATATTACAGGACATCTCTTTTGTAAAATGGTTTCTAAAATTGTAGGGAAAAAATATATACATATATATATATATTTTTTACAAATAGCGCTGACGTCGCTGTATATGACGTTCAGATAGCGAATGGGATTTGTTACAGACTGACAGTCTTTGATGTCTTTGTGCAGAGACTTTAGACAGAAATGGAGTAATAAAAATCCAAATAAAGGTTTGTATGAAATCGGAGAGGCGAGGGGGTCATTAAGGTTTAATATATTTCTGCGCTTTACGAGTGTGAACACTACACATGAAAGGGTTGACTTGTTTTTCAGGTAAAAGATAAATAATAAATAAAATAAGAGCAGTGCTTTAAAAAAAAAAGAAGAAAAAACATTAAAAAGTTGTAATGGTTGTATTTAAAATCAGTTTACACAGAGGCTGTGTGGGTTTGTCTGAGGTGTTTGTGTACCACTGGGGAAGGAACAATAACACAAGCTGTGTAAATAGGAAATAGAAATTCGCAATGGTATTGTGTCCTTATTTATTTTTTGTGTGTGTCTGGGTTTTGGAGGGGCAACCGGAGAGAAGGACGTCTGACCCCACCTCGGGCTCGGCTAACGGCCCGCTGAGCCCGCCGTACTGCGGCCCGTTCGTGCAGGTCGGCCACCAGCTCGAGGGCTGGCCCATCCACTTCCCACCCAGAATGCCCACCCTGAGCGCAGCGCCGGGGCGAGACTTCCAGCCTGTTAATCCGGTGAGAGCCCACACACACACACACACACACACACACACTTTCCAGCTGTTTAATAACAGTGTTATTGTGTAGTGTGTAGCGTCATCTGCTGCCTCAGACGTTTAGTGTAGCAGTAATTAGGGATGCATGCTCAGAGAGCAGCCGTGATTGCGTTCTCTATTAAACGCGCCATTTAAACCCCAGACAGATGTTTTAGCAGGTTGTTGGTATTGTAGTAAGATGCTGAAGTTCCTCCGTGTGATTTTTTTTATTTATTTATTTTTCTCCCCCACAGAGCAGAGTTCGCAGTCTGCTTCGATCTGATTGATCAGTGTCTTATTGTCTCGCCTGTACACTAGGTTTACGTAGCGTAGTAACACGTGTGCATAGATGCAGATGAAGTACACACAGTCTGATTGTGTGTGTGTGTGTGTGTGTGTGTGTGTGTGTGTGTGTGTGTGTGTGTGTGTGTGTGTGTGTGTGTAGGGTTTTCCTTGGCAGCCATCATTCCCACAGCCACGGGGCTCCAGAGTACAGACAGACGCAGCGAGAGCACCACCAGAAAGTGCAGGTACACACACACACACACTCACCCCTAATACTAATACTAAATTCAAATGCAATTAAAATGTGCGAATTTGGAATGAGTTTAAAAGCACGTTTTAGAGCTGAGTAACTGTTACCGCCGTCACCGGAAGCTGATTATTTTCCTATAACAGCACGTCCTGATGTGCTTTATTCCTCTTACACCACAGAAACCCGCCAGTGATTGCATTAGTTACATTCCTCGGAACAAGTTAGTTCCTGTTCTCACTTGCGTTAGCAGTGATAAACAGCTCGTCGGCTCAGTTAGCGAGTAAAGCGTAAACTCCTCCTGTCCTGAAGATGCCAGAGAACCTAAACTTCACCCAGCCAGCTTTACCCTTGTCTGTTACAAAGCGCTGCACTGGAGACTCCTTCCATAAGCGTTTTGCAGTCCGTTTTTTTGCGTTTGCGTCCCTGTGCACGCCGTGACTGTAGAAACCATAACGGCTCAGAAGGATTGCGGTAACGTAAAGCCGTGATGTGCGGCCAGCACCGCTGTCGGAGCTGCCGTTATAGGAAACTAATCAACACCAGGGCGTGTATGTAGCGGAATGAGGTGTGTAACATGCTGTGTAACGGAGCGTTTGTTGTCGACAGAAGCAGGAGCAGCGGGTTTCGGGAAGCGGGAGCGTCAGAACGTGGACTCTGGAAAGCACTAAGCGCTTCGCCCTCCCTCTCCGCCGCCACGTGGCTTAGTAGCATGATGCAGTTTCTCCTCCAGTCGGCATGGTGTGAACTTTCCTTTATCTCTCCTCCCCTAATGTGCGTGCGTGTGTGTGTGTGTGTGTGTGTGTGTGTGTGTATATATATATATATACAGTATATATAAATATATCTCTGATAAAATGTTGTTTATATGCTTAAGTTTTATAAGCCTATATGTGAAACACTGTTCTGGAGTACATATATACAATATATATATATATATATATATATATATATATATATATATATATATATATATATATATATATATACTATTATTATTATTAATAATAATTTAGCTTTTTACTATTGTTGAAACTCTGCTTTATACAGTGATTCTGTCAGTTATTTAATGGACGAAAGCATCTTGCGGACCAGAAGAGAAAATACCGTCGAATCGTTTTGATTAGAAGATTATTTTTCCGCTACGGCTTTACGTCGACGTTCCTCTCAGCGATGTTATTTACTGCATGAGTTCCGTTCACGAATCCTAAACCTCCAGCATTAATAAACCACCAGCCGTATTAACACCCCGAGTCTAACACCGAGTTGAAAGCCGAACATCCTCATGACCATGTTTATTTTCTCCGGTGAGGTGAAATACATCTGCATCCGTTCGCAGGAGCTGCAGAGTTGCCCGGGTTTGTTGTCTAGTCATCATTCAAAGAGCACATCGCTTAGCTGTTAATGATCTATTAATGCTGGAGTTCGCTCGGTAGCTAATGAAGCGAATAGCGTCAGTCGCAGGAACCTTCACGTAAAGCACTACCGCTATTTATTTACTGAAACTAACTGAAAGCAGAAGTGTGATGTAATGTGATATGTGGGTTCTTTTTTTTTTTTTTTTTTTTTTTTCCTGAAAATCTCTCTTTCAGTTCAAAAATGGTTTCATTTCTTTGGCGGTTTAAAAAAACAAACAAACAAAAAAACCATCCTGTAACTCTGTAGGAAAAATGTCTCGGAAAATTTAGCGCCACAGTAGAACGTATTTCTATTTATTCACGCGCCATACACGTCTATCGTTTCCGTATCCACGTGTCAGTCGTTTAAAAAAAAAACGACGTAACATCCATTACGCGTCATTTGTTCATTGAATTTAGCTAAATTACTGTAACTGATATTTAACTTTTAATCATTCTGAGATCTTACAATCCTCCGAAGGTCCACTTTAATGTTTAATATATATATTTTTTGTCGTTAATGGTTCCTGAATGTATATCCGTGAACGCGGGTAGGTCAAGACGGCAGTTAAAATTTCTATGATGATCTTTTTTCCGGTAGTGATGATGGCGTGTGGTTCACTGTCTTTGTATCGCTGTTGTTTTGTGTATTGCTTTTGTCTGCATCATATATCCCAGATGTTTGGTGTGACCGCTGTTGTGTCGGCTGCTGCGCTGACACACAGTGGGCCAAAAAAAAAAAAAAAAAATTATAATAATTATAATTACCGTATTAAGAGCAGCTCATCTATTCGTCCATGCACTTATCCATATTCACTGCTTCGTGCTGCCTTCAAGTCCTCCTTGGAAACTCACACGTACGAGTTTGGAAGTCGTGATTACGACGTAGTCTTTTTGTATCTTCAACGACAAGAAGTTTATTTTGCCTTACGGAAAGAAAATGAAGAACTCTGTCTGTCTGTCTCTCTCTCTCTAAGAGTTAACATGCAAAATTATCACGTAAACCTTCACGTAAATGATCTCGTTCATACCGGGACCTTTTTGCTATTGACGCACCCACGACTCGGTGGGAAAAAAAAAAATGCGTTGTACTTACAAGTTGTAATTACGACATTGTGGTGAAGTTCGCCTGGTACTTACGATATTTCTGACAGGACTTGAAGGCAGCATTGGTGCAGATCAGATCTGAGATATAACCACATGCCATTGTAATCCATTTCTAAGAATAATTAATTATTATTCATCCATTCATAGAAGAAAGGGTCCAAAAATGGAGCTGTGAATTTTTCCGATGATTCGGATTGTTCTTTCTGTGACACGAGGGGTTTGAGATTGTGTACGTGACTCCATTTATAACAATCTTCCCAAGACAAATTTGCTGTAAAAACACGACGCAGCGTTTATGATGTGTAAATATAATAATACGCAGGTTTGGACAGGCCTTTCTAGTGAACGTGTGTTGAGTAGAAGCAGCTAAACTGATTACAAGTGTGTGGAGTGTGTAGAGGTTGAAATGTTTTGTGAGCTGAACGGCACTTTCGCTTTTATTTAATGTAGTTCTGTGCTCTTTTTTGGAGTGAGATTTCTTTTTCTTCTGTTAGGCGAAAGCACATCTTGTGAATCTTTTTTGTATTTGATAATCATAATAAATATATTCTTAATGTCCTGATGTCTACAGTGTGTTTCATAAGTGTGAAGTCTCTCCAGGACACACACTGCAGTACGTCATGCCTTGATGTAAAGTCTGGTCTGGGGGAAAAAAAGAAATTCATAAGTATAAACTAGTGATTTTGTGTGGAGATGTATGAAGATATGTTTCTCAACAGATTACAGCGTTCTTCAGGAATATACATGTAAGTGGGTGAAATATTCTCTCAGAAGTAAAGGTACTGAACTGTACTTTTCCTTGTTGCTGGAGTGGAACCATCATTTTATTTGTACCTTTTAATGTGTATGTTTTACCTCAGAAAGTGCATGTGATGTACTTTTAAGGCATATCAGTGGTCCTTAAGCTCCAATTATGTCGCTTAAAGTGATTGTAAAAGTACATTATATTTATTTACATTTACATTTATGGCATTTGGCAGACGCACTTATCCAGAGCGACTTACAATAGTCTGTCAAAAATACATTCTGATACTGGCTCACTAGGTCACAAACTAGGAATACCATCAGCCCAAAACTATGTTGGGGAGGTAATTTTTTTTTGTGTGTGTGTGTAAGTGTTAACTTGAGTACTTCATGAAGAGGTAAGTCTTTAGACGGCGTTTGAAGACTGCCAGTGACTCAGCTGTTCGGACATCTAGGGGAAGTTCATTCCACCACCTTGGTGCCAGAACAGAGAAGAGTCTCGATGTAGGCCTTCCTTCTACCCTGAGAGATGGTGGGACCAGTCAAGCGGTGTAAATCTTTATATTTCCAGGAGAAAAATAGATTCTAAAGGTAGAAACGTGCACCGTTGATGGTACCACCCCCAGCGACAAGGAAAAGTATTTCAAGTTAATATCAAGTGTGTTTTGTTAAGAAATGCAGGGATAGAAGCCCACATTGTTTTGGGTTTTATGATAAATATATAGCATTGTGGTAATTTGGGGAAAAAAAAAAAAATTAAAAATCCCTCAAAAATCTGCTCATGATTAATTTATATGATATAATTTTGTTATTTATTATTTAGAAAATACACTTTCTTGGTAGTGGACCCTTGGTAAGTTAAATCTAGCAGCCTAAAGGCTTCTCTGCCTTTTTACCTCTGGAGGAACAAATAATAGTTCTTTGTAGAACCCTGTAACTCAGGTTTCCCCGTTCAGAAAGGGTTCCAAGCACCTTTAGGAACCATTCATGAATGATAGGTTATTATATGCAGGCTTAATTTATGATATCTGATTAGTCCTTAATGGATTGCTTGACGCAAACATGTTAACTGTTCGCAGAAAAAAGCTAGAATTGAATTTTAGATCATTTGGAACTGTTTAGTATTAATTATATTAGTTGGTTACTGTCCTGTAACTGCATGGAAAACAATGCAGAGTGATTAAGCTAATATGACATTATAATATTAAGATGGGGGCGGAAGTGCGGAACCAACCGTCGTTCCTTAGAAGGTGTTTAGAAGATTAATACTAATGCATAGACTCCCACTTAAGAGTTTAGGCCTAATCCAACATTTTGTCTCAATATTAGTGCAGAGAATGCTACTTCTCAAAAGTCAGCAGGTCTCAAGGAGCAGGATTGCTTGAAGCAGTATTAAATTGTGAGGTCAATTTGTAACAAGTAACAGTCTTCTACATATTAAGTCAGTGTTTAAGTTACATAACTTGGTGAGGGTAAATGAGCAGTGGTAGAAAAGCTAAGGCAAAGTGGTGGCTCAGTGGTTAATGCATTGAGCTACTGAGTAGAAGGTCATGAGTACAGATCCCAGCACCGCCAATCTGCCACCATTGGACCCTTGAGTAAGGCCCTTAACCCTCAACTGCTTAGTTGTATCCTGTCTGAGTTGTAAGTCCCTTTTGATAAAAGTGTCAGCTAAATGAGAAAAAATGTTTAAAGAATGTAAAAATGTAAACTGCTCCATCCTGGTGATCTGCCAGTTAGATTAGGATCAGAATCCTTGGACTTGGCTCCACAACAGCCTTCACAAGTCACCAGATCTTAAGAAGCAGGACTAAAGGCGGCCGCTTGAAGCCGGATAAAATTGTGAGATCAGTTTGTAATAAATAATACAATTCTGTACAAGGCTCAGTAACTGCTGACAGCACAGAGTCTTCTTTGCTAGTGGAGACCTATCACTATGTCCCAAATCTTCAGAGGTCTCTGCAAATAAGTGTCAAGTGTGTTCGATTATAGTACACGGGTTCTCTTCAGAAACTTATCGAAGGGCATGAAATCGCAAGAAGCAGGACTGAAGACCCTTGACGGAAGCTGTAAGGTCTATTGGTAACAGCTAACAAACTTTCAATCAACTCTTCCTATAATGCCGATTAGTGGCTATTAGATCTTTGGTAAGTAAGTAAGATGCTACTAGAGGTCTACTATTTGGTTTGAAACTCAAGCTTAACAAATCTAATCCAGCTATTTGACATCATCTGGAATATCTCAATTTTAACACAGAGTATGTTAAATTGATTTTGGGGCTCAGCTTTGCAGGGCTATTTGTTTGGACTCCAAAGAAACTTATTGAATAGCACCAGATCTCAAGGAGCATGATTAAGGACTGTAGGTTGAAGCTAACACGCATCAGTAATGCTCAGTGGCTTCTATCCTGACTGGTGTTAAGTGTTTTCTCTTGATGCCAAACCATGGTAGTGGAGGTTTACCACTGACTCCCAAACCCAAGTCTAATAAATCAAATCCGTGTGTTTGGTGGTATTTCGTATCTGTGCAGAAAATGCTATATTAGGGTTGTACCAAAAAATAAAAAGTTTTTTTTCCAGCATAAAACTTCTCAAAAGTAGACAAGAAATAAGGACTGGGAAGAGTAGAAATCTTCGACTGTTAAGAATTCAGTGCAAAAATGAGATCTTTCTAGAGACGGTAAATAAAACAAAACATCAGGTTTTCTTTAATGCTTTATTGACAGGATCCTCTTGCAGGTGGGAGCAGGGGTTGATGGGTCACTCTGGAGAACCAGACATGTCTGAGTGGAACCAAGCAGCCTGAATGCACTGAAGAGCCGCTCTTATCCCCCAGTCTCCACTCAGGCTTTGCAGGAAGTCCTGCTTTTAAACCTGAGCTTCATGAACATGTCCAGATCTCCAGAACCACCATGGTACCATGCTCCTACCTGTCTCACTCAAGGAATCACTTTTCTTTTTTTTTTTTTTTCTTTTTTTTCTTTTTTTAAATCTAAAGTTGTATTTCTACATGAAGAGTGTCTGAAAGGCCACAATTCTGCACAACTGAATGGTTTCCTAATCTCAAGAGACCTGAACCAGCTCATGAGTTCATCTTTTTGGTGAGATGAATCAGGTATTTTCTAGTGGAAATAACTCAGTCCTGTGGTCCTGAAGGAGCGAGATTGAAGAACACTGACCTAACGTTTGATTCTCTAATTTTAAAATTGTTTCTCTTGCATTTTTTTTTGGCATAATAGAACATCCTCTAACCACCTGGAAAGATACAAATATAGAATAGCTTTATCTGAGGAGCCTTAATTTTGGATTCTGGAGTTGATTAGTTTTTGGAATTCCGCTCATTGATGAGTTTAATGATGTCGGCCCGAACTTCAGAAACGTTCACCCTTGGAAACCACCTCATCAGGGGCTTGCCATCAGGGCCCACCAGAAACTTCTCGAAGTTCCACTTGATGTCAGTTACTTTCAGCGGCTCCCAAAACAGCCTGCCGGCGGGGTTTCCAAAACTGTCACCGACAGGTGGGCAGGCATTCTGAATAGGCAGAAAGAAGGATTATGTTAACCCCTTTTTAATTTAACTCCAATTCAACCTACCATCTTGGGTTTTAAATGCATCAAATCCTCTGTTCTGGCTGAATTAAGCGTAACTTTGCACGATTGCTTTTTTTTAAATATATATATATATATATATATATATGAATAGCTGTCTCCAGCTGTCCTGCAAAGATCCTTCTGTAGCTTTGCAGTGACTGTGCTCTTTTCGAGCTATTAGGATCAAGACTTCTGTGAAATGAAAGACACTTAAGCCCTAAACTTGGGTTGTTGCTACCATTACCTTCAGGAAAGTGAAAACACTTTGCTCGTTTTTGCCGTTCACATCACCACTTTCAAAGAGCTGGAAGTTTGGAACAAATCCTTTCCCTGGACGGATATGCCTGTGAATGCAACCAGAGAAATGCCATGTCAAAGTAAAGAAGGTGTCTCAAAGACGGACCTTATCGGAGTGGCCTCGTTAGTGAGGTGGATAATCCAGCATGTATTATAGTACTTGTAATAGCAGGCACATTACCGATCTTCCCCATATATACTTTTTTTTTATTATGCTAATACATGATCATAAAGGTGGTGTCACGGGTAGCATTGCCGGGCTCCTCCTGAGTTCTAGCACACACACTTCCGGTTCCCCAGTCACTTCCTGTTTATGGACTATATGAAAACTCATTCATGCACTAACTCTCTGCGAGGTCTTTCCAGTACATTCATTGAGAAAGTTCTGAGCCATTGTTTCATGTTTGCTAATCCAGAGGATTCCTGATGGGATGTAGTAAGAATGGTTTTGGAGGGAGGAGTTGTGAGCAAGACGAAGATGTGGTCTGCAGGAATATGGTTGGCCAAACATGCTGATGGGCTTGGAAGACATTAGTATAGGACAAGGGTGGAGTGGGGATCAGGAAGCTGATGGGGCCTGCGGTGATGATGCGAGCTGGAGATAAAGATTTGGATGGAGTGGGAGCCAACAGGGTGAGGTGGATGAGACTCGGGGCACATGGAGATTTGGTGCGCACGGCATTACGTGGGGATAGGGTGCGGACGGTGGGGACAGTCTAGTTGGGAACCATCGGTCAAAGGAAACAGGGTTTTTATTTTGGAATGTAGCTTTATCTATGGATTATGAGCAGTAACAAAAATGTTTTGTCATTTTGTAGGTGAAGAACTTTTTTAACCTCTCTTAGTCTCTAGACATTAGCAAGTCTGTCTGAGATACTGAACAACTTGACACTGAGGACACTAGTGTGCCTTTCCTTCCTTACTGCCTTGTGGCTCCAGTGCAAACCGGAAGAAGTACATTTTAGAAAAGAAACATGTCTTTGGCTGATTGATCACATTTAGACTATGAGTAAAGAGTTCTTGCTGCCCCTAAGTATGTAAGTAAGTAAGTAAGTAAGTATTGAGTGAGTAAGTATTAGTGGTGAGGTAGCCTGACCTCTCATATAACATTTAATTATGAAGTGATGAGTGTAGATTTCAGCTCTAGGCTTAATAAGGGTGGAATTAGCGATGGACCGTTGCTACAAGGTCACATGACTATTGTGAAATGGATCTTCCTGATAACAAGCTGCCTTTTCTGATTAAAAACTGCTGAATGATTTCCTTCCCCAAGTCGAACTATGACTCTTCCTAAATGTTTAGAAACAGACTAAAAACTCAACTCAAAGCTACTCACTTTAGCATGGGCAAGATCTCATGATTATACCCGGGTTCCTGTTTCCCAAACTGGTTACAAGGAAATCCGAGAATGACGAGGCCCAGATCTTTTAGCTCCTCCTGTAGTGCATTCAGTTCTGTGTGAGATGATAAGACAATGCCTTAGGGAGACGTCTTATATTCATTTGGCCTTTTTTTACATGATAAGGAAAAGCAAGTAAAGAGTGACTAAGAGGCACCTGCTCAAATATTGACATCTGACATCCTGGTATAAGGTATAAGGTAAAGAATCTGAAACTCTTACCCAAATACTGGAAGGTAAGTCCTCAGAAGGTGGCCACATTGACAATGAGGACGTGCTTCCCAGCATATTGACGGAAGGGAATGTGCACATCTCCAGTCAAGGTCTTCGCTCCATACTCAAATAGGGAACCATCCACAGCCTGGTTACATAACTGTAGAGAAACAGAAATTCTTAGTCACTACGTGTCATACTCGCGTGTCAAACTCCTTTTTAGGTAACGAGCCACATTACAGTCAGTCCAAGGTCAAGTGACCAACAGCACATTAACAAACTCCTTTCAAATGTCACGTTAACTGTGTTTATCTGAAAGGTACATTCTGAGCAAGCAAACAGATTGAGCATCCAGTATTTTATAAAACACTGCAACTCAGCCAAAAGGTTTCCAAATTATGTTTTCATTGTAGTCTTACAATCTGGACTCAACTGGGATTATACTGTATGTCATGAATCTACACAAAATAATCCATCATACTGAAGTGGACGGGAAAGTGTATATAGTTTGCAAAATTATTTACAAATAAAAAAAAAAAAAAAATTTGTGATTGCATAAATATTCGCCCCCCCCCCCCCTTTACATATCAGTATAACATTTTGTTAGTACAAGGGTTTATCTTTTTTGTGCCCTTAGACTAGCTCTTTTTTTTTCCGATTCAAATTTTCAATTAAATTACGGTCAATTTTAGCATAAAGCTATTTAATCCGTTTTGATTAGAACCTTTATTGGGCCAGTCGTGTACGTTTAATGTACGTTTCACTTCACTGTTCCAGAGCAAAAGAGTGACAGGTGATTTGCTGTAAAGATGACAGATGGCCATTGAGTGAGAGTAACAATATTTCCATTCCAGTCATTTGTAAAGGTGGTTAATAATTATCTAGAACCCCAAGATCTTTTGGTTGGTGTTTGGGGCAGTTCTTGTTTTTGAATGTGTGTGAAAAAGTGCCCTAAACTAAACACACCACCACCGCCATCATGAGAAAGAAGTGCGGCTCTAACTTAGATCGCATCACATTTAAAACCACTTCCACTCCATTCAATAATCACACATGATATCATCTGAATAAATAAAATAAATATAACGAGAGTGTCCAAACATTGCGGCAGGCTAACCTTTGGTCCATGTTTTCGAAGCGTCAGGTCTTAAGTTGCGCAATACCTGGCACATTCACCTCATTCCCCTCAGTCAACTGCAGTGGAGTCATTTTGGTGATGTTCCTGCTACGGCGGGGTTATATGATGACATAATACCGATATTGTGATAAATTATGTCACAATATACCTTTCTGAGAGAATTACAATGATATAATTTTGTAACGTTTTAAAGTGTTTTTTGAATAATTACAATCCGACTGGAGGAAGCTGAGAACTTTTCTGTTTGTTTGTTTTTTTCTCCTTTTAGTGTTATTTTTTTTTAATTGTTTTTTTCATAAATTAAAAAAAAATCAATTTTTTTAATAGATTTTTTTTTCATAAATAAAAATGGTACCACATTTATTTTTATTAAATTAAGTATGGAATGACTGTTTTGTTGGCCGTTAAATCGTAATATGTAGTATCATAAATGTCTTTGAGATTCATGATTTTTTATTTATTTATTTATTTTTTAAATCGCCCAACCCTAGTTCCACCTCAAGCTCATTTGATGTAGCTCATTAGTTCATGACTGGGTTTAGTAAAAGCTGGAAAGTTACACAAGCTCCTGGATATACAATACCAAGGAAACAGACCTAGTAGTATGCTAGTGAAGGCTGCACGATGTGGATGATATATCGTAGAGATTATATTAATACATTCGGAGATTGTGATACGAGTTGCATTAGATCTGTGTAGCTATCTGTAGCCATGTTGTCAGTTATCTCCTACAAGCTCATGCCCTTCTGTTAACTGGTGTGTGTGATGAGACTGTTTAAAATGGCTGTACTATAGTATAGAGCTGCTGCTGTAATCATAAAGACTGTCCTCTGCTCATCCCAGGACCCTTATTCACAGTCTACACACACACACACACACACACTGACACACACACACACACTGACTCCTTTGAGCACACTCGGTACTGTTTTTCTTTACTCTTCTACACCTGTATACTCTAACGATATTTATAACCCCACTATCTGGTGTCGCCATGAAGAGGGCGGCTTCCCTCCTCATCTTCGTCTTCTCAGGGAGTTTTTCATCATCAGTCACCTCTGGCTTGTTCAGCAGGGAACTAAATCTACGACTATAAAGCTGCTTTGTGACAATGTCGATTGTTTAGAGACATTTACAAATAAAACCGAGTTTGTTCGGCAAATACAGTCTATCTTTACTGCTATGTATAACCTGTAACTAAGAGTCATCTATAATATACGGTAAGTGTGTGGTTGGAGATATGGAGATGTGTGAGTGCCGTAATAACACGAGTGTGTTATTGGTCACGATGATTAGTGACTGGTTAGGGAGCTTATTTCCATATTACAGCGTTATGGTATACACGCTACCAGTCAAATGTTTGGACACACTAGATTGAATATATATGTTTTATTGATACATGCTTATTTTTGAAATTTGGATCTAAGCTCATGTGTATTGTTTTTTTTAGAAACAGTGTTTTATTTTTTTTACTTAAATAGTAAATAGTAGTTTTCATTTAGCTTGCATACAGAACAGCCAACATGTGCTCACCCTGTTTGGGAAGTTTCTAGGGGAAACTTCTTCACGAAGCTGGTTGAGAAAGTGCTGAGTGTGTGTCCAGAATATTAGATATAACCTTTTGATTTGTTTAACACTATTTTTGGAGTCATAGCTTATTTCCATTTGTGTTATTTCATAGTGTTCTTTATTATTATTGTAAAATAGTAGAAAAATATATATATATATATAAATAAAAAAGACTAGCTATGAGCAGGGGTGTACAAACTTTTAGATTGGTGGTGTAGTACACACTGATGAAGGTTTAAAGCTGAAACGTTTGTGCAGCTATTCCTGTCCAGGTAAGTGACTGAACTGGTGTCCTGCTCTGTAATTCTTGGAAACGACACGAAGTGGTGCAGTGTTGGACGTTCTTCACTATGCTACAAAATACACTCTCAGAAATAAAGGTACCAAACTGTACTTTTCCTTGCGGTTGGAGTGGCACCATCCAGAGTACATCTTTTTACCTGTTCGGGTAAAGCTACAAATGTTGCCCTTAAGGTCCAATGCGATCCCTTAAATTATTTTTAAAGTTATTAGGGGTGATACTTACGGTGTGCCACCGCAGCAGCATGGAAATGTATTTCTGAGAGTGAAGCTAAACAACCACAATAGTGCTGTTTGTAGTAGGTAGGGAGGTATTTTGGGCACGGGGAGTAATACTCATAAGACACTTAGCCTAGGTTTGTAGGGAATAGGGAGGAGGACAGGACTTTAGACACAAAATCCGAATTTAGATTTTATGCCACGTTGCAGTTTGCAGTGGCCGCATTATCTGTCGAGGAAAGCAAAACTAATAAAGTATTAATTTACCCATTACGTTACATACAAACATGTCATTATAACATCACAGTTAACCCGTGTTGTTTATTCATCAAATGCTAGATAGATAGATAGATAGATAGATAGAATCCAGCTCCAGTCAAGTGTGAACATTTGTTAATCATAAAACTGATACCAAGAAATTTACACCAAACATCTTCATGAAGCCACATTTTCTTTTTTCTCAAGACACAGATAGCTTAGATGACTGAAAACAATGCTTGGTATAAAATCTGCACATTTTCAGTCATAATTAAAAATATGACGATGCACTCATCCATACTCAGTCATCTTTTAATTAGAAAGATGCATAATAGGTTATTATGCCTAAAAAAACCCACAACATCTGTAATACTTTTATTATTATTTTTATTATTATTATTATTATAAAGCCACAGTCACGGTGTGCGTGTGCTTATTTCCAGCTCAGCCACACTCAGGTAGAGGTGTGTGTTAGTGATTATTCAGCCGTTATAAGAGTGTTATAAACAGCAGGGTTGTTAATAAGCAGCCGTACCTGAGTGTTGCATCCTGCAGTGACATTCGGCTGAAAAACAGCCACCAGGAGCAGAACAGAGCCCCAGATGTTTTTCTGGGTCTCCATCAGGAGAAAATCGGTTATTCCACTCTGTCTCTTTCTCTCCCTCTCTCTCTCTCTTTCTCTCACAGTCCCTCAGTCTCGCTTTCTCCACACCTCTGTCTGTGTGTAAATCAGCTGGATCGATGCGGTCTCCTCTGCTCTCCGCTGGCTGAACAGGGTTGCCAGATTGCAGGATATAAACCCACCTCTAAAGCTGTATAAAACACATCCAGATCTCTAGAACAGCCCAAGCCCTGGCTAAGGACCAACACCAATCCTATTATTTAAATGCAGGAATGAACGGAACGAACACTTCGTTATCTTGAATGAGAGAAAAACAGTTTCCTAAACAATGTTAATAAAAACAACTCCATACACAAGGAAGTAGGAAAGTTGAATTTGGCTTAAAAATGCACCTGCAATAAAAGCAGTAGTGAGGCACACGTGAAAAGTACCTCAGATATACCAGAGCGTCTAAACCCTTTACAATCTACACTGTATGGCTAAAAGTTTGTGCACCCCTGACCATCACACCCATATGTCCTTGTTGAACTTCTCATTCCAGATTTAGTCCGTCTTTGCTGTTATAATAAGCTCCACTCTTCTGGGAAGCTTTCCGCTAGATCGTGGAGCGTGTCTGTGGGGATTTATGTTCATTCAGCTACAAGAGCGTTAGTGAGATCAGACACTGATGTTGGTGAGGAGGTCTGGGGTGCAGTCGGTGTTCCAGTTCATCCCAAAGGTGTTCAGTGGGGTTGAGGTCAGGGCTCTGTGCAGGACACTCGAGTTCTTCCACTCCAACCTTCACACACCATGTCTTCATGGAGCTCGCTTTGTGCACAGGGGCATACGAGATAAGAGATCTCATAAGAGATATTCTATACACTTGTGTGCATATGAGTGTGATGGTCAGGTGTCCATATAGTTTTGGCCATGTAGTGTATTAAGCAGGAATTATTTACAATTATAATATTATAATTAGCACCGATATGTGAATATGTTACCCTTTTCTTTTTTCTAAAGTGGTCCTGTTTTCTGTCCTCTGATTGCATAGCTTCCTGGCTCACATGTAAAAGGTGATGTCAGACATTTTGTTCTAGCTACGATGATTTGACGGTGGGGGTTTATTCGCCTTACCACTTTTCTAGCACACTGTAATTTCTAATATCTTCTTCATATACCTGAGAGCATTTGATGATGATTATCTGCCCTTATAAGTATCTATGTAAGGAATTGAACACTTCTGGTTGTGCTGTTAGAGGAAACTAATCAGCGATGGGTTGGTGTGATGAAGTGGAGTTGCTGTTACCACTCTGACGTTGATTGTTTTCCTAAAACAGCTTTCCTTGCAGTGTTTCGTTCCCCTTACACAACTGAAATCTGCCAGAGATTAGAATGTAATTATACTAAGGAACAACACATTGTACTTTTTAACGACTTATAGTTACATTTAATGTTGTGGAACGTCCAGAAGGCAAGTTGGTTCCTGTTCTCACTTACGTTATAGGAGTTATGAGCAGTTTTTTCTCTGTCTTAAAGTTAAAAAGACAAAAAAAAAAAAAAAAACAGCTTATCATGTTACTGAGAAAGTTCAGAATCTTGAGGAATTTAAGTTACAGCTTTAACTCTGATTGTTCCAAAGTGCAGACACTGGAGACTCCTTCCATAAATGTTAAATAAACATCTCCTTACAAAAAAACTTCAAGATATCAATTTTAAATCAGTTTATGCAGAGCATCTGTCGTAGTCCCTGTAAACCAGGGCATTAATATAAACCTGTGAGTTAGAGCTGAACTTGAGCAGGACTCATTTCAGTCCTCATCTAGAGCCCAAAAGGCTGTGAATTAGTACTGTGTGAAATAGTAAAAATAGGCCAGGTAGGAGGTAAAAGAGCCAATCTGGCAACCCGGGGTGAAAGAGCCATTAGTCAGTAGCTGTTGACACGTCAGAAATGCAACAGGCGTGTGTTATGTGAGATATAGACCGTGTCCTGAAATTCACACTTAATTACATAACAAAACTCTTTACCACCTACATTCTTTAAAACAAATTCTATAAAAGTTTCTTCAGTTTGTCTATTTCAGGGAACTGTTTGTGGTTTTATATAGAACACTACAGGAAAGTGCTTCAGAAACCTGGAACTGTGAACCGTTCAAACCATCATGGTCAAAAAAACACACGTACACCGTTCAAAATGTCCTTTATAACTGTAACGACGAGGCGTCCAAGTGTGTAAAGCCAACCATATGGTGATATCGCACTCGATGCAGCCGTGTGTGCGACTGTAACAGATGGGGAACCTGTTTCTGTGGTGTGTCTGATCAGACTTTTCTCCTCTGTTATCTTCACCCTCTCTGAGGAGAAGTCTGTAAATGTTGCGGAAGCACCACTGAAATAAAAATCTTCTGAAAAAGTCCAACTGACCAGTGTGTTTGTGTGTGAAAGAGGCACAGTGTACATATTAAATGGGTGCATATTAACCCTTGTGTGGTCTTAACATTATGTCTATTATCCCTTTGTCCTAAGGGTCAAAAATGACCCATCTTCACTAACCTCTTAAAATAAAGTGGCTTCATTGAATTTTAAACCCCAAATCTATTTTTCATGAAGAAACAATCTGTCATTCATCAGAAACTTTGTGAAGATCTGGGTTTTCCTTCTTCACAGTGCAGAAAGACTGCATTTAAGCAGCGGACACCACTCTTTTTCTCGTCTGGTAAACAAAGTGGCGGGTCATTTTTGACCCGTAAGACAACACAAGGGTTAAAAGATGGCTGGTGTTTGTGTGTGTGTGTGTGTGTGTGTGTGTGTGTTGTCCAGTACTCCACTGAGTCATTTTGTAAAACGGCGGTCTTTGCCCCCATGTGCGAGGCCTAACATTCCAGCGTTAACTACCTCATAGCCGGCTAATTATAGTTCCTGCAGAAGCACAGACAGTATGTCATAAAAAATTATTAAGTAAAAGTAAAAGGAGCTTGGAATTAATGAAATAAATTAAGAAAAATATACAAGTTCCAAGTCATAATGAAATAATGAACTGAAATTAGAAGTTGAGCAAAAGAGTTGTGGATTTCAGTAACAATAAAAAAAAAATAATGCCCAGGAGCAAAAGGGTTCTTGAAGGGTTGTTATGATAGTAAGGAGTTCTACTAGGAACCTTTCGAATAAGAAAACACTCCGTTATAGGGTTCTACATATACATATAGGGTTTAACTTTTAATGGTTCCTGTCAGAGGGACATATTTGATGTACGTGTGACGGTTGATTTACGTTTCTGCAAGCTTGTATCTATGAGCACGTCAGGACTGTATAAGTGGACAACATGGTGCCATTGACTCCCATTGTGTGGCTTTGAAGCCTTTTTTGCTTGAATTGAAAGTTGCCATCTTGACTGAGTCAGGATGCGCAGTAGATACGGTCTCTCGGCGTATTGGTCATGACCACGCCCCTTCTTTATTCCAGGAGCACGCGCGTCCAGAGATATTACCTAAAGTGCAACTTAAGACTGCGCATCATTCGCTAGCTCATAGTGATAAATACTGCGTCATTAATTAATACGTAAAATGCTAAACATTTTTCATATAATTTGCACAAGTATATTTATCTTACCGGAAAAGGTTTTAGATCCTCGAGTCACGACAGACTGAGCTACTGTTGGCTAGCTAGCTGACACTGGCTAATCCATCATATTAATGTAACATACCAACTGAAAATATACTGGTACACAGCAGTCAACGTTTACACTCAATCGCTGCTCTCCATGAAGTTCACCTAGCTCTGACACCCGCAGGAAGTCGCCCATCTGAGTGGAGAAGTGTGCTCTTTTATTCTCCACTCGTTCTGTTGGTGGAGCTCATTTAAAAAGGAGGAACTGGTCATACAGTTTTTTTTTTAAAACCATGTAGGAGTTGTGAAGTACAGAGTAACCAGCAGGAACAGGAAAACAAGCAACAGAGAGAAAGAGTGAGAGAAAGAGAGAGACAGAGAGAGAGAGAGAGAGAGAGAAAGAGAGATAGAGAGAGAGAGAGTGTGTGAGAGAGAAAGAGAGAAAAAGAGAGATAGAGCGAGAGAAAGAATGAGAAAGAGAGAGTGAGTGTGTGAGAGAGAGAAAGTGAGAAAAAGAGAGAGATAGAGCAAGAGAAAGAGAGGGAGAGAAAAAGAGAGATAGAGAGAGAGTGTGAGAGAGAGAAAGCAAGAAAAAGAGAGATAGAGCAAGAGAGAGAGGCAGAGAGAAAGAGAGAGAAAAAGAGAGAAAGAGAGAGAGAATGAGTGAGAGAGAGAGAAAAAGAGAGATAGAGAGAGATTGAGTGTGTGAGAGAGAGAAAGCGAGAAAAAGAGAGAGATAGAGCAAGAGAAAGAGAGAAAGAGAGAGGGAGAGAGAGAGGCGGGGGCATAAATTAAAACTCACCACGCGTACAGCTAATAACATTTAAAAGCTCTGTGTTGCCATAGAGACAAACTGCGAGCTCCATAAACCCTCATTATTCTCCTCCTGTCTGTCAACACAGCTGTGTGTCTGAACCGAGATAAACTCTCTCCTTTTTATAACATGTTGCTCTTCTCCATGAGGCAACGTGAGTCAACACGACGTTACCTGAATCACTTAATCACGCACAAAGGAGCTTAGCAATCCTGTCCTGTAAATAAATAGACTTAGAGGGAATTTACTGAAGAAAATGACGTGTACATGATGACATTTTTCATTGAAGCAGAGAAGCTTATTACAGGAACAAAGCTCTGAAAATAACGCACTTTAATCAACTCAAACTTTCAAATCCCCTCGGGGAAAAATCTGAATCAATATCAGAATCAAAATAAAAAAAAAGAAAAGAATTAGAATCATAATCAGAATGAGAATCAAAATAGAATCAGAATCAAATTCAGAATCAAAATAGAATCAGAATCAAATTCAGAATCAAAATAGAATCAGGATCAAAATAGAATTAGAATCAAATTCAGAATCAGAATCAAATTCAGAATCAAAATCAGAATCAAAATAGAATCAGAATCAAATTCAGAATCAAAATAGAATCAGAATCAAATTCAGAATCAAAATCAGAATCAAAATCAGAATCAAAATAGAATCAGAATCAAATTCAGAATCAAAATAGAATCAGAATCAAATTCAGAATCAAAATCAGAATCAAAATGAGAATCAAAATAGAATCAGAATCAAATTCAGAATCAGAATCAAAATCAGAATCAGAATTAAAAGTGCTTTACAGGGATTTTTCGGGCCTAAGAGCCCCTTATATGATAAAATCACCGCATCGCTGCCCTCGCGAGCTGCTTATTACTTTTATAAAAAGACAAAAACGAAATAATAAAATCCAGTGGATAATTTAATTTAACCCAAAACGTCATTTATTATTCCCAACGAACATTTCTTTTCCAACATGCAGTGTAGTGTATTAAGTAACAGTAAGTTCTGGTTGCTAAGCAACATAATGGGCAGAGAGGAGAGCCATGGCTTTATTTCTGTTCAGCTGGAAACTGATGGACGGGGAAGAGGAAGAGGCGGAAACACTGAAAATTACAACCTATGGGCTTATTTTTGTTCTACAAAATGACCTGTATTGTAGTTCTAGCTGCTAAAATGGCAGCTCAGTGTAAATGTGCAGAACAAAACAGCTTCACTCCTTCGTTTCCTGCTCTAATGTCAGCAGGAGGCGGTATTGAGTCAAGTCTATAACGTCCAGAAGCCCCGCCTCCTGTGCTCGGATTGGCTGGTCTTATCTCTCTACTCCAAGCCCATTCAACAAACCGCTTGTCAGTAAGGACGACTAGCCAATCGCAAGGCAGGAGGCGGGGCTTGTCGGAATACGGATGGGAAAAATAACGCGGCGAGAAGAGACAGGCGTCATCGTTCAGACATGGCGTCCCTGCTGCAGCCCGACAGAGTGATTTATCTGGTGCGCGGAGAGAAGAAGATCCGCGCTCCGCTCTCTCAGCTCTATTTCTGCCGATACTGCAGCGAGCTGCGCTCTCTCGAGTGCGTGTCACATGAAGTGAGTATCTCAATCTTTTGTTTTTTTTTCCCCACACACACAAAAAAAAACCCCGACAGGGTGGACGCCTGGGTGAATAAGATCATCTAATATGTGATTTGCCCGCCTACTTTACAGTCTGTCCTGACACGCGATTGGCTACGTGACGTGTCAGTCACGCGTATTGTCGGAAACTCGCGATTCTATTGGTCGCCTCAGCTGTCAGTTTGGCTGTTCCGTAAAGGGGCGTTCATTAGACTAGCTAGCCTGATGGTTGTTGACGAAATTGACATATTTAGAGAAATAAGCTTGGCATTTTTTTTGGTGCTGTTGTCATTTTTAGATTATAAAAAAATCACATTTAGTTTGGAAAATAGTCGGATACATTGTATGTCACATTTCTTCAAACACCTTTAGCTTGTTAGCTAGCCGGATAGCTAGCTAGTGATGTGGCTAAGCATCACCACACCCGGCTAATTCACTCATACAGTCTGAATAATAATAATAATAATAATAATAATAATAATAGTCATAACATTCACTGTAATTGTCAGTTATCGAAGTAATAATCTCAGAGCCATATTATGACTTATTTTAGCTATTAAATATTAATTTTAGTTGTTGATGTGCTGTTCATTAGTGATGAACTAACATTCAATGTGTATTTTTGTGTCTGTGTGTATTTGTGTTTCTGTGTGTGTCTGTGTGTGTGTGTGTGTGTGTGTGTGTGTGTGTTTTCAGGTTGACTCTCATTACTGTCCCAGTTGTCTGGAGAGCATGCCATCAGCCGAGGCGAAGCTCAAGAAGAACCGGTAAACTAATATTCAAACATTCATGTATCTATCTATCTATCTATCTATCTAATCTATCTATTTATCTATCTATTAAAGTAAAACTTTATGAACCCTGAGCAATAAGAGCATCGTGTTATATGTGTGGAAGCCTAAGAAAACTCTTTACACACTCAGATGTGGACATTTTTGCGTTTTAGCTAATAGTTCTGAAAGCTGTAGATTTCCCTGAACTGAAATACGTTTCAATTTTACACGAATCGCAACCAGAAGTAAACTTCAAATATTTTAAATTCCCCCAAAATTGAAACTCCTCTACGTTTATAACCTAATCTACTGACGGAAAAACAACATTACTGCCAGATTTTACAGATTTATGAGTTGAAGATGTGAGTCTCTGTCTCATCGCCTGAGGTAAAGGTCACTCACGAGCCTCATCGTCGTCTCTTCACTCTTCACTGATCTCTGTTCACACCAACATCAGTGAGGAAATTATCACTTATTCATTCACTCACTTCTGCTCTAATAAGAGACATTAATAATAAGATCAGATCATTTAAACTTTTTATGATGATGTGACGGAGCAGGAGCGTCACAGCCATTTCGACAGCCGACGTCTGATTACTAACTGATTAGGATTAGGATTAGGATTAGGATTATGACAGCTTTACTACGACATGTAATCGTTTAAAAAGTAGATCGGACTGTGAGGAAATCACACTTAGTGAGTGAGGTTTTAGACGGCTTTAGGCAGAGTGACTGTTTTTACCGCGATGTCTGATAAACTGGCTCCTTACACAGCGTGATCCTTACAGGAAGAGGTTAGAAAGTAACTTAAAAAGAAAATGTTCTATATATATTTGGACAGTGACAGAGTTTGTGTGATTTTGCCTTTATACACCACCACAATGGATTTGAAATAAAACAATCAAGATGTGATGGAAGTGTAGACCTTTAGCTTTATTTTAAGAGGTTCCACAAAAATATGGCATTTACCATTTAGGAATTACAGCCATTTTCAGCAAAGTGCCTCCATTTTCAGGGGCTCAAAGGTATTTGGACAAAGTGGCATAATTGTAAATATAACCATAATTTTAATACTTTGATGAAAATCCTTTGCAGTCAATGACGGCCTGAAGTCTGGAGCCCATGTTCTCAAAACTCAAGTTCTGAGTTTCTATACACCTCAGAATTCATCCTGCTACTTCTGTCAGCAGTCACATCATCAATAAACACCAGTGAGCCCGTTCCATTGGCAGCCATACATGCCCATGCCATAACACTGCCTCCACCATGTTTGACACATGATGTGGTATAGTTTGGATCATGAGCTGTTCCTTTCTTTCACCAAACTTTTCTCTTCCCAACATTCTGGTACAAGTTAATCTTGGTTTCGTCAGTCCAAAGAATCTTATTCCAGAACATGGGAGGCTTTTTTTTTTTTAGATGTTTTCTGGTAAAGTCTAATCTGGCTTTCCTGTTCTTGAATGTTACCAGTGGTTTGCACCTTGTTGTAAACCCTCTGTATTTACATTCATGAAGGCGTCTCTTGACTGTAGATTTTGCCAGTGATACGCCTACCTTCTCCAGAGTATTCTTGACTTCTGTTGATGTTGTGAAGGAGTTTTTCTTCACCAAGGAAAGGATTCTGCGATCATCCACTTTAGTTGTCTTCTGTGGTCTTCCAGGCCTTTCGATGTTGTTGAGCTCACCAGTGCTTTCGTTCTTTTTAAGAATGTACCCAACTGTTGATTTGGCCGCACCTAAGGTTTTTGCTTTCTCTTTGTGGTGGTGTATAAAGGCAAAATCACAAAAACTCTGTCATTGTTCAAATACTTCCGGACCTGACTGTGTGTGTGTGTGTGTGTGTGTGTATATGTGTATGTTTTTTTTATACGTATATATATATATATATATATATATATATGCTGTTTTGCAATAGAGATGTCGCAATGTAACATGATTTTGAAATGTGATCTTGTTTTCCAGAATATACCTCATACGGCCATAAGTTTGTGCACCCCTGATCATCACACCCATATGTCCTTGTTGAACATCCCATTCCAGATTTAGTCCCTTCTTTGCTGTTATAATAAGCTCCACTCTTCTGCGAAGGCTTTGCACTAGATGTTGGAGCGTGGCTGTGGGGATTTGTGTTCATTCAGCCACAGGAGCATTAGTGAGATCAGGCACTGATGTTGGTGAGGAGGTCTGGGGTGCAGTCGGAGTTCCAGTTCATCCCAAAGGTGTTCAGTGGGGTTGAGGTCAGGGCTCTGTGCAGGACACTCGAGTTCTTCCACTCCAACCTTCACACACCATGTCTTCATGGAGCTCGCTTTGTGCACAGGGGCATCGTCATGCTGGAACAGGTTTGGGCCTCTTAGCTCCAGTGAAGTGAAATTGTAAAGCTAAAGCATACAGAGACGTTCTATACAATTGTGTGCTTCAAACTTTGTGGCAACAGTTTGGGGAAGAACCACTTACGGGTCTGATGGTCAGGTGTCCACATACTTTTGGCCTTGTTGTGTATCTATATTACTTTATTGTATTATGTATGTTATTGAGACACAATTAAAGCTCCTTGGGCAGTTCTGGACTATGGAAAAAGAACACACTCGTTTTAGAGCTGAAGAAGTATAGAAACAAAGGGAAAGATAAAATACGAAAAGTTCATTACAGTTATGTTAAAACAATCAAATAATTTTATCTGTTGTTGAAGTTTCTAAGCTTCTAAATCAGTCTAAATCTAGTACCTTTAGATGTTTCTTTATTTTATGATGCATTTCACACATTAAACGTTTCCCTTTTCATTATATAGTTAATGACTTTTTGAAAATAGCAGGAACGCTGAATGTAATGTCTTTAAAATTAAAAAAAAAAAAAAAAAAAACTACTTGTGGAAAAAAGTTAAGAAGGTTTGCAAGAAAGGTTACTCACTTCATTAAAATCTTCAGCTCGTGTCTGAATAATAAGAGATTCTGCACTCATGATTGTAAATGAGAAACACGGCGGTTGTTAGCGTTCGCTGTAGGAAACGGATCGGAAACGGATCGCGCAGCCTCTAGGGACTTCTCTTAGTGCATGCTGATGAATACCTGAGCCACTCCTAACAGCTGTTTTTTTTTTTTTTTTTTTTTCTGTCTTCCAGATGTGCAAACTGTTTCGACTGCCCATGCTGCATGCACACTCTCTCCACACGAGCCACCAACATCCCTGCGCCGCTGCCCGACGATCCGTCCAAGACCACCATGAAGAAGGCTTATTACCTCGCCTGTGGCTTCTGCCGCTGGACCTCACGCGACGTCGGCATGGCGGACAAGTCTGTGGGTGAGGAGCTGCTCTTCTCCTGCGTGACGTGTGATGGTCAGGTGTCCACAGACTTCCATGTAGCGCATCTGACCTCTCGTTAAACGTGTATAGAGACGCTACGTAAATAAATCTAGGAAGGAAGTAGTAGCAATCGTTTGTGTTTCTATTGAGTGTATGCAGCTTTATCAGTTTATTAACTCGAAAGCTTTCGTCATCTTGTATGCCATAAAGTAAGTGTGTGTGTGTGTGTGTGTGTGTGTGTGTGTGTGTGTGTTGTAGCCAGTGGAGGATGGCAGGAACCGGAGAATCCTCACACTCAGAGGGTAAGTGACCGCAGCAGCAGTGAGAATATCTTTATATATTTATACGTTATTTATGTTTTGTGGATGTTGTTACATCCTGGTCGTCTGTGTCTCTGTGCACGTCGCCTCCTCAGATTAATAAACTGATCGAGTATTATCAACAACTGGCCCAGAGAGAGAAGCTGGAGAGAGACAGGAAGAAGCTGGCCCGAAGACGTCCGTTCATGCCTCAGGCCTTCTCGGTACACACACACACACACACACACACACACACACTTGTGCACTAACACGCACTTAGTGTCAGTAATTATCTGCTATTCTTTGTGGGTCTTTTTTTATTTTTTTATTTTTCCGTCACCCTAAATTTGTTTTAATTAACAATACATTGCTTGACAAAGCATTTACAGTTTAAGCCCCGCCCCCTGTTCCCTGGTAAACAGTTCATTCATGGCCCTGAATTTGCATACTGGAACACGATTGGCTCTTACATTTTATGACACAATAACATTTCACAGTTAATTTTTTTTTTTTTTTTGGACTTTCTAGCTACTTTCCAGTGACTAACTCCTAAAGTGTTCACACTTCTTTCTGTTTTGATGGTTTTTTTCCGTGAAATTGCTTTAAGTGTGTTCTTTTTTTTCGCGATACTAAAATCAGACAACACTGTGCATGCTAACAGGTTATAACCCTTTCATGCGGAAATAATTTATACGCATATCCGCATTCTCTCGATTATTCTTTTTTTTTAATTACCGTTGCGTGAAGTACGAGTTTTGATTCTGTATAAATATCAAATGTTAAAAAGTAAAAAAGGGTTTAAAATAGATCCATGAGTATGAAAGGCTAGAACAGTGTGCCTAAAATTAAAAAATAAAAATAAATAAATAAATTAAATTTATTGAATTTATAAAAAAATATTGTTCCTGAACATACAGAATTTACACAGTTCTGAAAAAACACGTATTTTAAAAAAAGAAACAAACAATAATAGTTTTTTTTTGTTGGGTCTGGCTTTCATGTTTCTGTTATTTATTTGTTTTTTAATTTTATGTAGAAAGTTTGAGAACAACAAAAATATATAAAGAGGTTTTTACGTTAATTTAGAATAAAGTTTCCTTAAATTGATTGTCCATGAGTGGACACTGTGCATGAAAGTGTTAAATCACATGGCTGACATTATTATTATTATTATTATTATTATTATTATTATTATTGTTATTGTTATTATTGCTCTTACTGTTAAAGCAGGGTCTGATATTAACCTGCATTTACATATGATTTTATTAATATAATCTGCTCTTCACGTTAATTTCTAACCCTGTTAATCTCCAGCTTGATTTTAATTACAGGGATTAAATGAGTCTCCCGTGTTGCTGCTTGTGCTGAAGTTTCACCTGCTTCTTTTCTCTTGTCTCCTGTCCTCCTTTGCTTGTGCACGCTGATCTTTTGGTTCGCATCTCCTCCACCACCACCACTACCTCCTCCTCCTCCTCCCCTTCCCCAGCAACACACTATTCACGTGGTGGTGAGTGGCACTTCTTCGCAGCTGGACCAAAGGTCGTCATGGCTCTAAAACAGTCATAGCGTTTTCCTAAATCAGGTCCTTTTTCAGCGTTAGGAGGCGTGGCCTAAAGTTGCGAACTTTTTTTTAACACAGACTTGTCCTGATATTTTAGTAAACTGCATATGTACGGAAGGTATTTATGAGTTAAATGATTAAATACTAAGCGCTAAACTGAAGGCTGTAGTCTTCCACAGCTTGTTAGCGTCAGTGCAAAACAACAGAAGTAATCATTAGACACTGAACACGTCTTGTTGCTTTTTTTTTTTTTTATTATTATTTGGTGTTTGCCAGATTAGATTAGTTTTTTTTTTTTCCTTATTGAGTTAGTGTTTTTCTTTACTGAGTGGTAACAGTGCTGTGAGTGATTAGTTTGCTCTGATGGTGGTTTGTTGGTTGTGTGTAAAGGAGAAGTACGGCCTGGGTACCCGGCTTCAGAGGCAGAGATCCGGAGCCCCCATCAGCGCCCTCTACGGCCTCTCGTGAGTATTCTTCATCATCATTATCATCATCATCCCTAAACTCCAGTCCTGGAAAGAATAAATCATAATTATATTATTATATTTATTCTATTCTATTTATTCGAGTTCTTATTGCTATTAACTTTTTCCAGCTGCTCACGTGAATTGAAATGGTTTAAATCCAAACATCAAAAAAAAAAAAAAGTCGAATTTGGACCAAATGCTTTCTGTTGCCGGAAAGTCCAGGAATAAAAAGCTCCTTGGCTGCACAAAATAACTGTACGTATTTAAATTATATTTTCCTAGGAGGTTTGTGAAATTCATTTTAAAGCTAAAGGGGGGAAAAAAGAAATTTGAGAACCTGTGCATTTACGTAATTTTATGTATGTGACATGCAAATGACGGATTGGTGGGTGGGGCTTGTTTCAGTGTAGCTGAAGCTATTCGTCATACAACCGCAGGTTTTCATTTCGTACGATGGTTTAAAGGTTCATGCGTTTCTGTGCAGCTTTGATGAATAAGAAGCAGCGGGGGTAGCTGGTCATGTGACCTTTCGGAGAAACTAGAGACGCGTATTTTGGATATGCAGCAGTTTATCAGCCTTAAAGAGGGTTTGTGAGAGATGATGTATTTTCAACACTGGATTTTTAATGACCTTTGCTCTCTCACACACACACACACACACACACACACACACACGTATATGTGTTGTTTATTAAGGGTGTGTGTGTGTGTGTGTGTGTGTGTGTGTGTGTGTGTCGTGCTGCAGTCTGAAGGAAGGCGAGGAGCAGAAGGAGGTCAGTATTGAACCCGCTCAGGCACTGGATGAGGTGGAGCCTCTGCCCGAAGACTATTACACACGGTCTGTAAACCTGACTGAAGGTGCGTCTCACACACGTTCACTCTGTTTAGTATCTTCTAAAGATGTTCAGATGCTCAAGTCGTCTTAACGTCTTCCTAGTGTGTCCCTCCTCGAGTGCTTCTCTGTGCTTTAAGCGAGAGAGATGTGGACCGTTTAAACACAGGTGGATTATATAGAAGTGTGAAAACCACAGCTTTTTTATATATATATATATATATATATATATATATATATATATATATATATATATATAGACTGTGTTTGGGGGGGAAACACTGAGTCGATGTGTTTCATGAGCATCAGGAGACACTAAGTCTGGCTGGTTATGTAAAGAATAACACGACATACCATGCTGTTAAAGGAAAATAACGCATGCCACCATGAAGTGCATTATTTCTGTATAACTGCAGGGTCTGGAGTGTGATATTCCAGTTGTATTGCAGCGATTTGGCAACGATTATGATGTTTAATTTATTAAGGACACGTCGCACGTTTAAATGGTTTATAGTTCTGTTTAATGTTGTGGAATGTCCAAGAGTCAAGTTGGTTCCTGTTATCGGTTACGTTATAGCAGCTATAAACAGTATAACTATAAACTCTCTCTCTCTCTCTCTCTCTCTCTCTCTCTCTCTCTCTCTCAAAAACCACTGCTTGTCATTTTACCAAGAAACCAGAAAGCGTAAACTCTTCTGTCCTGAAGACTTTCCTGTTCTGGGAAACTTTACAAACCACTGTGACTGTTACAGAGCACTTACAACCGAGACTTCCATAAATGCTACTAAGAAAAAAAAAAACATAACACACCACATAAAGGACACGTAAAAAAAAAAAAAAAACTGTTTATTATTAGTCTTAGATTATATGGAGCTGTTCACTATACAAGTCCCTGTGAATGAGCTGTTACTATAGAAACGATACAGTAATAGGTACTTTTTGAACATTTCACAACATTAAATGTAACTATAAATGGATAAAAATAATTATGCCATTTAATAAACAAACAAACAAACAAAAAAATTCAGGGTATTTTTATGTTAAATTGCTGTGGTATAAGAGAAATAGTACACTTCAGGGCATGCTGTTATAGGAAAGTAATCCACTTCGGGGAGCTGAGAGTATCTCTGCTTCATCACACCACCCTGACGTTGATTATTTTCCTGTAACAGCACAACACCGTGTTTTAATTCTTACACAGTAGCTCCTGCAGCTTGTACTAAACTCATCATAATACTCATAATACACGTGTGTCGATGCAGTGACGACGCTTCGCCAGAGGTTGCTTCAGCCCGACTTCCAGCCTGCAGGAGCGTCTCAGCTCCACCCCAAACACAAGCACCTGCTGATGAAACGCTCGCTGCGCTGCAGGGTCCGTATCTAACACACACACACACACACACGATGATGATGACATGCAGTTTTACACAGTTCAGTTAACAGTTGCACTTTGTTTTTGTCAGAAATGTGAGCACAACCTGAGCAAACCTGAGTTCAACCCGACCTCCATCAAGTTTAAGATCCAGCTGGTGGCCGTGTGAGTCTCCTCCACACACACACACACACACACACACACACACACACACACACACACACACACACAGCTGCTTGTTTTCAGACAGACGTTTCTTCTCGGACTGATGATGATGATGATGATGATGATGATTTGTTTGTGTGTGTGTACAGGAGCTACATCCCTGAAGTGAGGATCATGTCCATTCCAAACCTGCGTCACATGAAGGCAAGTGTTCCTCCTGCTCCAGGCAACAGAACTCCATCAGCGGACAGTGGATAGATTTTAACCAACCGGACTTCTTGCGAAAACTGTGATGAATTTATTGGTTGCACAATTGCACTATTTGTCCATATAGTACACAATAATAGAAGGGGTTTATTTATAATCGCACTATCCGTTGCACCCAGATGAGGATGGGTTCCCTTTTGAGCCTTGTTCCTCTCAAGGTTTCTTCCTCATATCATCTCAGGGAGTTTTTCCTTGCCACCATCGCCTCTGGCTTGCTCATTCGGGATAAATTCACATATTTACAATATATCTTTTGTGAATCCATGTATTTCTGTAAAGCTGCTTTGTGCCCATGTCCATTGTTAAAAGCGCTATACATATACAATATAATTGAATTGAACTGGCCTCAGTATGCTGCAGGATAAACCTGGATTAGGGCCTTACAGGGTCATTCGTACGCTTTACTAAACAATTAAATTCAAAAGTAACAGCACTAATAATAATAATAGTAATTATAACAACAACAACAACGATAATATAGCGATTAAGGGTGCCAAGCACTTTCTGGCCCCACCCCTTAGCGATGAATGAACACAATAATAATCACCTTATGGGTGTGTGATTTTAGAATTCAGTAAAGAATTGTGATTAAATTTAAAGTCTTTTTCGTAGTATAATCATGATATTTGAGATATTTGGCCGTCTTTCCTGTAGCTGAACTGTACTTGTTGCTGGTGCTAACAGGAGTCTCAGGTGCTGCTGACCCTGACTAACCCAGTGGAGAGCATCACTCACGTCAGCCTGTTCACCTGTGAGGAAGGAGATCCTGACGACATCAACAGCACAGCCAAGGTTCACACACACACACACACACACACCTCATCTCGGCTCTGATTACCTCACTGCTGTTAGTGGAATAATAGTAATGATGATGATGATAAAAGGGATTTATACGATACGCGATCTGTCTCACGATTTGCTAACGAAATGCTGGCAATGTAATGTAATACAATGTAATGGCTACAAAAATAAATACATTTTATCTTTTATATTAAACAAATATCAGTTTTATTCCCAAAAATATCACTGAAAATGATTTTTGAAAGAATCTACAGTATCTAGGCGCATTGTGACATAATTTATCACAATCATTATTATTATCATTATTATTTCGTCACATCGTCCAGCCCTGTTTAATCACCCAGTGTTTAATTGATTGCATAAATATAAAAAGTATAAATATAATGGATATGGACAGGGTTTGTGTTTTATTGAATGTGTGTGTGTGTGTAGGTGCTAGTGCCGGCGAAGGAGCTGGTTCTGGCAGGGAAAGATGCAGCGGCGGAATATGACGAGCTGGCTGAGCCACAGGACTTCCAGGACGACCCGGAGTAAGACGATAGAGTTTAAAACATTTATTCAATGTTGTACACTCAGCTAGTCTCCATAGAGCTGTGCCAATCCTTAACAGTACATTAGGTAAGATCAGTGGATTAAGGCCCAATCCCATTTCTACCCCTTAGCCCTTCCCCTTTCCCCTACCCCTCCGTTTCTCACGTTCACATGAAGGGGTAGGGGTGTCTTGATTCTCTTTTGGTTGAAGGGTTAGGGGTGAGGGGGTTAGGGGTGAGGGGGTAAGGGATAGGGATGAGGGATAGGGGTGAGGGGGTAAGGGGGTACAGGG
>CM040983.1:4474279-4528053 GCA_022985145.1 Pangasius djambal | reverse complement strand
CACTCACTCACTCACTCACTCACACACTTACTCACTCACTCACTTACTCACTCACTTACTCACTCACTCACACACTGACTCACTTTCAGTAAGTATAAACAGTATGTTAGATGGATAAAGGTACAGTATGAGGAAATAATATTTAAATATTCAGCAGTTTTGCCTTTGAATATATGAAATATTAGGAAATTTGGGATTGTATTTAAACTAATTTAAATTACAGTGAAATTCATTCTGACCATGCTGATTCAGATGACCATTTTAAACTTGAATTCATCCAGAAAAGAAAACAGAAGCTGCCATAAAATACACCATCTTTATATAATCTGTACATCCATCACTGACTAGAGGAAAGAACACACAAAAGTGTAGATAAGTATAGAGTTATTTATATACATTTCAAGTCTTGCCAAGAGCGGGATTAGTAACAAACTATTTAACAGAAAGGAAAACATTTTAGCTTTAAACTCTAAGCCCAGCTCCTGCGATACAGCTGTGTGAAACACTGCACACTAATTGAAATGTATATGTGAAAAGAAACTGAATAAGAGTGTGTGTGTGTGGATTAAGTTGTTTGGAGCTCTTAATAAGCCTGGCATAAGATGAATCGTGTGAACCTGATTTTTCAAGGCCTGAGAGTGCAGCCGGTTGCCAAGTCCTGGAGTTTCGTGTGTGGAAAGAGAGTTGTTTCCATTTCCATGCGTGACTAAGTGGAGAAAATAAGAGCCTTTCAATGTGGAATTATTCTACATTTAGTTCCAGTGTGGTAGTGCATCAGTCCCAGCTGGGGAGTGTTTCTGATCATGTCTAAGACTTCGCTTTAATGACTCAGTACTCCTTTTTTTCCACTCTGTTTCTCAATCACACTTTATTTTACACAGTGATTAAGCACAAGTGTATTTACACAGGAAGAAATCAGTGAAATGGTCATAATAAGGATGCAATGGGCTGGCCAGGATCTTCTGCTACTTGAGAATAAATGTACGCCAGCTCTCTTGTTAGGCCTTGGGGGGTGGTGCTGTTTGCAACTAAACACAGCTTTGCATTCTTTACCTCAGATGAAGTCATTAAGACAAAAGACATGTTTGGTGTCTGACATTTGCTTCCTCATTTAAAAAAATAATGGAACACATAATGGAAATCTGTTTCAGGTATTTTAGTAAACACTTCTCAGTGTAGTTGCTAAGATCAAGTGTAACAGCTTTTCTTATCAGTTTAATATATATATATATATATATACATACACACACACACACACACACACACACACACACACATATATATATATATATATATATATATATATATATATATATATATATATATATATATATATATATAAAATTGGAATGGAATGGATCAGGATTATTCATTCAAATTCCAGTTACATAAAGTTACCACTTTTGACTAGAGGCACAGACACTGAACAGATGAGATGCATCTGTTTTGAACTGGAAGCTGAGAATAAATGAATACTTCTTTGTCCATTCTTCTTCAAACACTGATTTCATTGTGTGTGTTTTTTTTTTTTTAAAGATTTTAACAATTCATGTAATCAGTTCACTAGTCAGACAAGAGAAGCTTAAAAAAAAAAACTTAAAGTCTGGGAAAGCTCTCTCCTTTCTGAGCTAATGTGTCTCGCCTCGTCTGGTCCCATGAGCTGCCTTCAGCTAAATAATTTACATAAATGAATGTGATTGGATAAACCAACAGTGGACCAGTTATAGAAGCCGTACTAGTTCATGTTTAGAAAATTAGAGTCGGCATATAATTTTATATGTTTGTTACCTCTGCTACAGTATTTTTTTCTTTTCGGTTCTCTGAAATACTTTGCTGTGTCTGCCTCTGGACTGTGGACGGCCAGTTGAACAATCCTGGAATAAAGGCTCGTGTCGTCCATTCGATGCATTTACATGGTATGCAGTACTTCTGGGAATGGTGTATACCCTATTTGAGGTAGTGGTGACTCAGTGGTTAAGACCCTGGGCTACTGATCAGATAGTTGTAAGTTCAAATCCCAGCCTTGCCATTGAGCCTTTAACTCCAGCCCCCTAACAAGCTAGGATATGTGAAGAAAAGAATTTCACTGTACTGTACTTGTATACATGATGATAAAAGCTGTCTTCTACTAAATAAATCTTCATTTCAAAAGGCAATATCAAGATCTGTAGTCTTCTTCCTGAACACATGTAAAATATCATACGTAATACATATTCATAATTTAAATCGAAAGTGGAAATTTATCAACATTACTTTGATCAAAAATGGACCATAAACTGACTCCTGTAGACTTTAACATCAAATTGAGCCCCTCCATGCTATGAGGTAGGATTGATCTTCAGTTAAATTTGATTTGTATAGCACTTTTAACAGTAAACATTGTCACAAAGAAGCTTTAGTAGTAGATTTAGATCCCTAATCAACAAGCCAGGGTTGACAGTGGAAAGGAAAAACTCCCTGAGATGGCATGAGGAAGAAATCTAGAAAGTACTCAAAATGAAACTCATCCTTTACTGGGTGGCACCAGATAGTGGAATTATAAATCTCAGCTGTATGCTATAAAGTCAAACAGTACTGGGTGTGTTGAAAAGATGTCCAGTATGAGCAGATGAGCACAGGACAGTCTTTATGATTACATCATCGGCTGTTAGGTACAAATCTACAGTATCCACGTGAGACTATCCACTCAAGCATGGGTGAAACTATTTTTTGGAAGTCCAGATCTTTAGAGTGTCCATGTGGGACATTCCACTTATCTTGCAGGTAGATATGACTCACGTCACCTCATCCACATTATTTCCAGCCTTCAGCTATAGATTTTAAGGCGGGGCTTACTAAAGTACTAAGTAAGTTGTTCAAGATGGCTGCCCCCATAATGTTTCAGTGTTTACCTATATGTGGAAGTTTGTAGATGACAGTAAGGGTCATAAACCACATCAGCAAGTGTGTGTGACGTCACTAAAGAGACTTTGGGTGAGAGACTTCCATTACTTGTTAGCCGCATTACCCTTGTAGCACCTGACTGGCTACATGTGGACAATTCTGTAAATGTGATTTTCCTCTGAATTATCACTTCAACAGTTTTGTGTTTGGATTAAATTCTGACTTGAATGCAAACATTAATGGTTTTCAGTGGGTCTGAAATGCTATCGTTGCACTAAAGATTGATTTCCAGACAGCCTTTGAGCATGTTGGCTGATTTCAAGGACAGCTTAGGAGCTTTAGGATGTGTCTCTAAAGTAGTCTTGCTGTTTCTAGTCTCCTCCGGATAACACGTGTCATTTATTACCTCAAACACTATTGACATATAACGAGCCAGAACTCTGTGTGCGTGTAAACGAGGATGAAGGATAAAAGAGCATCTCGCTTTATTACAGGCCTGTGGAAGGTCCTGTTTGTACAGCAGGCGGGTTTATTGCACTCAGAGAGGGTCATAATGGAGACGATTCTCTCTCACATGGCCTCAGTGCAGGGTTTTGTGCTCCTTTGCTTCACTGTGCAAACAGCTGAAGGCCTGTTATTATTCGGTGAGGTCAGACCTTTGGGCTGTCTGTCATTTTTGCTTCTTTGCCTGTGAGTATGGAGAAGGCATGAGCATGTGTTTGTGTGTGTGTAGATACAGCACCTCCTGAGGCTTTGGAAAGCCTTTACCACTGAACTGTGAAGGTTTCTGGGTGACTTCAAGTGCACATTTGGGGCAAAACAGCATTCCTGCTCATGCTATTTTTCACTATAATGAAACCAAGGTTGAAATGTTTTGATGGTCTCCACCTGAAGAGAGACAGTTCAGTGAATAAAAGTCTTTGAAGTGTCTCCAATGATGGAGATCTCAACACACACCCTCTAACCTCTTCCACATCCCAAATTCTTTTAATTGGATAAATGGATTGCTTTGTTAACAGACTGAAAACAAAATGTGCTTTTGTGTAAGAAAAAAAAAATTCTTCTATTTTCCACATCTCTGATGTCCTCATATTGTTTTACCTTTAGCTGGAGTGCATGAGGAATTCCTCATTAAATCACAGAACGGCAGAAGTCTGGACCGTGACTCGATGACATCACCTCTGAATATGTCAGTAAATCCCGTTCTGGTTTCCCCATTACTCATGAGTGAGACAAAGTCCACAAAGAGCCAGATTTAACACACATATAAGAGCTGGTGTTAAGTTCTGAAATGTCTGGATTAGTGATTAAGAACAAACACTGGAAGGTTACAGTGGCTGAATTATTAAATTTTTCTCTATGTAAGAGACTAAAGAGTCTCCCGATAGTCTCAATGATCGTGAGTTATGCGGTTACGTCTGGATCTGGTTTGCTTTTACTGTTGAATTTAGGAGTCTGATTGATTACACACAACATACATGGAGGAAAAGACAGTAAAGCCTGGCTTGCTGTGTCACAGTGATGAATTGATTTACATTTATGTTTAGTCATTTGGCAGATGCTGTTATCCAGAGCGACTTAGAAAACGTACAAACAGCTGAAGCTGCAGCAATATAAAGTACCTAGAGAATCTGTAAGAATTTATAAACTGAAAAAAGAACTAATGCTGACAGGCAAAAGTGCTAGTGTGTTACAAAAGGGAGGACACTTGAGAGAACTTGAAGGGGTTGTAAACCAGGTGAGCAGAAGAATTCTGAATGCTTTGTAGCAGAGATATATATATATGAATGTCTATGTAGATATATGAAGGGAGAGTTTTGCAAGAAGGGAGAGTTTTGCAAGAAGATTTGCTGAAAAGAACTAAAACTTGTTTGACAATTGAAGTTTCTGTAGTCAGGAGAACTTTCGGACCACATGTTCTGACACCACACACAACCTTGGAGTAGTTCTGGACACCCAATTGTCCTTTCTTCATACTGCTAACCTGATTTGGTCTTGCAGGTTTCTCTTTTACAACATCAGGAGGATCCAGCCATTTCTATTCACAGAGACCACTCAGCTTCTTGTTTAATCCCTTGTCATCTCAAGACCAGAATACTGCGACTTGCTCCTGGCAGGTCTGCCCCTGCGCACCATCCGACCCCTGTGACTGATCCATAATGCAGCTGCGTGACTCTACTTAATCTCCTCAAGTTCTCTTACATCACTCGCTTGCTATACTGCTTGCTACACTGCCTTCCTGTAGCTGCCCGCGTCAGATTCTAATAACTGATGGTTGCCTACAAAGCCAAAAATGGACCCCCAACTACTTGAAGGTACTTATCAACCTCCTTTCAGTACCAGGTTCCCTACAAGCCTCAAGCATGGTTCAACTTGACCCACATCCCTCAAGATAAAAGACCCACATCAAGATTCCTCTGTACTGGCAGCCAGGTGGTAAAATTAACTTCCCCCTGTCTATTTACCAAACACGTAAATGGGCATTAATTAAAAGAAAAAAAAAACTCGACTTATATTTTTTTGTTGCTCTACTAGTTGTACTAATTCCCCTCTAACAGGAATTTAGTTTGATGCTATTCTTAGACCCTGGCCTATTTGTAGTAGCATGAGGATGCGTTTTTGATGGAGACTACATAACACTTTTGTAAGTCACTCTGGATAAGATCCTGTAAATGTAAGTGCAGAATATGTTGGTTGATTTGATCAGAAAAGTTGAGTCCGCTTTCTAAATTCTCACCAAGATTCTTTGCCATGTGTGCTGGGTGGACTGTGAGGGTTTTGATAGTGAGGTCCAGTATAGGGAAGTTCTTCGCTGGTAGGTAGATCTGCTCTGCTTTGTCAAGCTTCAGAGTGTGACTCCTCATTCAGAAAAGTGGTCACATATCTTCTGAGAGACTTGGAGGTGAATAAAGAAAAGACATTTTGTGGTGTGTCATTAGCATAACAGGGGTGGGAGAACCCACTGGTTAAGGACTTAAGAAGAATACAAATGGACCAAGAACAGACCCCTGGGGAACTCTCATAGTAAGGCTGTGATGTAATGAGCCTGGGATACAACCAAACCTGTCAATGCTATTGTACGTGATAGGATAGATCATATAGATATCATCAGCTAAGTCGTAAAGTAGCCCCCCTGCCAAATTAGCAAGAGTGAAGAGGAGGAGCTGGTGATATACAGTATTAAAAGCAACTGCCAAATCTATGTTGTAGATTTGGTGACAGCAGATTTGGTGACTGACCTGTATTATACTCCTAGAAAAAAGTGTTTTTGATTGCTTTAAATATGTTTTTTTTTTAGACATACATGATATTTCTGTGGCTCTACTGCTAATTTGCATAAAGATATTTTGCCAAATAACTTACGGAATACAGCCAAACTTACATGCAGTGAGTTTCAGTGATACTTTATTAGTGATGCTAAACTGGAGGCTATAAGCTTTCACTCATTGTTAGCTACATTTACATTATAGCTACATTAAAGAAACAAACTTAGGACACCAAATATGCTTTGGCTGATTGACTACACTTGCAGTAAGGGGAACACTTGTTCAAGTCTTTCTTCCTCAGCTGAAAAGAAAGCTGCAGTTTATAAGACCATTACAGATTTTACACAGTATGATCCTGAATATCTCATAATCCTTCATAGATTAACGTTGATCTCTGTTCTGATGTTGTTGATAATGGTATGTAGCTTGATTATATCATTATTTCCCCAAACTCTTCTTGATGCTGTAATAATGATTTGGGATAAATGTTGGCGCCAGATAAGAAGAGGAGCAATCAGGAAGTGTGTCACTTTCTCTGTGGTCCCAGTGGCTTTGGGGGGAAATGACGCTAAGCTGGTTAATCACTGCCAGCTCTCCCTGCTCACCAGACCATCAGCAGTGCTAATTGCAGCTAAATTATGAAATCTACACAATCCTCCAACCTCTGGACCAGACCTGTGAAATCCAATCTTGAGACCAAATCCTCCAAAAGCCCATGTCCCAATTCCCCTGTTCCCCATGATCACTTCTTCTCTGTAGTTTTTTTTTCATGCTTTAACACATTCATACAATCTCTTTCTAAGTTTCTCACTTGCTTGCTGCCTGGCTGTGGGCTCTCAGATGGCCAGTGCATGATGGAATGTTGGTTTTGGAGTCGAGAGTGAAAAGAGACTCTGTAAGAAAGCAGTTCTGCCCAGTTTATGATTGGCACACAGGCTTGCTGTTTGCTTTCTGTTTGTTCAGTCCCTCTGTATGTGTGTATATTGTATTTGCAGAAGTGCTACAAAAATGAACTTCATGGCTTTCTTAAACAGTAGCTGATTCTTAGCTATTTGCAGGCTGTCCATCAAACAATGGGCCATAAAAGTAAACAGGTAGCAGTAGTAGGTGAACGTGCCTGCTTGGTATGTTTCTAGCTCTCACTAGAGAGTTTGACACTTTATCTCACTCAGTGTGACTCTAAAACACCTACCATCTAGGATGAACCCTACTGACTCTCATAGCAAATGACCACAGACATTTCCTGTAGCCTGCCAGCAAACAAGAGGGTACGTTGGTTACTTGTTGGTGACTGCTTCAAACAGAAGCAGTTGTTTGAAGACGCACAAAGCTAGCCAACTGCATCTTTTCAAACTGCTGCTCATTCTGTGTCAAGCACTATCTGCTCTCTTATACATACATGAGTTCACCGATGTCCACAATTGCCATTCTGATTGACAGGGGAGAGACAGTAACAGCATCCCTCCCACCCAGAGAGCAGAGCCAATTTTGCTTTCTTGGACTTCACTCCATGGATGGCTGTAGCATCATTGGGATTTGATCTTCTCAATTACCAGGCGATAGAAGGAAGAATGCTTTCCTGTTGTGCCACTTGGGAGCCCCAGTTAGTTCCCAGTTAAGCAGAAGCTATACGCCCACAAGAGAGAAACTACAAGCAAAATGACTGTAGGTGCTGTGGGTGCTGGCAGGATTGGTCAAAATTTTGTTCGAAGCAAAAAAAGAAAAACAGCCCCATGCAGGCTGCTAGCTAATACTACTACCTGCCTAGTCTCAGACTTAGATGCTCCACTCAAAGGCTGTTTAATGTACATAAGAATCTTTCAAGTCACTTGGCATTACAATACACACCCCTGTGCAATATTTGTCCAGTTCAAACTTTTGAAAACAACAATACGCTTTTCTGAGGCAAGCTACAAGGTCTACATGTATTATCCAGTGTTTTTGAAGTTGCTAGCACACAAATTCCCGCTCTCCACTTAGTCATGGTGTTTCCTGGTAGATGCAAGCTGGTCTGTTTTTGTTGTAGCCCCATTTTTACAGCCATCACACAAAACATCTGTAGTCTTTAAAATGTTAGTCGAATGTTTTGAAAGTAGGCTGTTCTTAGCCACATCGAATAACGAAAACTACCAGTCTGGCTAACCAGTGGGAATCTGAACTGGGTTGACCAGTACTTTTCCAAAGATCATAAGCCTTTAAAGAACATAAATCAGGCTTTACATGTACATGCCTGAGAATACCTTAAAAACAAACACAGAAATACCCGTTTCTATAGCCTGATTCACACCCACTTTATGGAAAATCTGAGAACAAAACTGCATACTTTTGGATCCTCCCAGTGCCTTTTTGGCTGAAAAGTCTTAATTTTGCTGCTGGCTCCGAGCTTACTTGTTATACTCGCTATTTTTTGAGTTCTCATAATGTGTCTGCTGGCTGCATGATGGAGGTTTGTGTTACTCTGTAGACACAGCTCACTGGATGCTTGCTGAAAAAGCTCAGAGGGTGGCAAGGGATGTTGAAGACCATATCGCCTTCTTCATCTCATCCTACAGGCTGTAAAGTGCCTAAACACACCAAATCCCACTGGACACGCTCCACTATTATGCATGGAGTATGTGATTTATTGTAGTAAAGCAGAAGAGTGCAGGCTTGGATGGGGTTTAATTTACTGTGCAGTGTTGATATTAAAGGTGGAGAAAGTGACTTTTAGGTCAGAATGCTTTTAGCAATATTTGGCAAAGTTGAATAAAAAAATGTCCGCTTAGAATTCAACTCAGATCTTTGTGATGTTCCAGAGGCTGTAAGCAGGAAAAATAAAATATATACAGTCAGGTCCACAAGTATTTGGACAGTGACACATGTTTCCTAATTTTCTGTATTAATTCAAGGGGTTTAACCAGACCTTTTATTTCCTTAATTTGTCATGAAACAAGGAGGAAACAGTCCACACCTGGCCATGAAACTGTTTATCAGTCAGGTGTCCAATTACTTTTGAGCCTGTGAAAATGGAGGGACTTTTTTGGGAGATTTATTCGTAAATTTTGGGTTTTAAAACAACAAACTTCAGCTAACATCCACCAAAGCTGTTTTTGGGAAGTACAAATCTTTAGGGTATCCATGTGGGAGTTCATGCAAGAAAGGATTTTTTAAATATTTGTCTTTATCCAAAAGTTTACCCAAAAATGAAATGAATGAACACAAGGTTCCATTTACTCTAAATTTAGTCAACCGGCCAATGTTATGACTCTAATATTGCCTACAAGTAATGAATATCGCCTACAAGTAATAATACTAATACTAATACTAATAAAACTAATATTGCCTACAAGTAATGCCAACAGCATTAACCTTATAGATGTAATGCAAATCTAAAGAACTGATCGAGGCTTGTATAGATTATGTATTCATTTAGGTGTAACAAAGCTTTCAGAATACAAAGTGATTTGTTGAACGTTTCACGGTGACACTGACCAGACTCCCTACAGAAGTGGATTCAATCTCGGACTTTGAGGATTTTCCACCCTCTTTTTTTTATGTGCCTCTCTACTTCTCTGAACTATTTCCAAGGGCTGTCCAAACATAGCTAAGCTCACATCCTCCGAGTCTCTGATCCATCCACTTTGGGCTATTTAATCATCCACATTTCAATGATTTGTCTAGATGTGAAGGCCCCCGTCTCAACCCTCCCACCCCCCAGCCCCCAATAGCTTTGAAAAATCTCAGACTGGAGAACTCAACATCAACTTCTTCCAGCAAAAGGAAATCAGGTCTGTGAGAATAAAGAGAGCTAAGAGATTTGGCCCTTTCCTAAGATTTCTCTGTCTGATGTGATCAGTGCCTATGATTAAGGCAGAATGTGGAGTTCAAGTGACAGAAACATTCACTTTCGGGCTTTAGTTTCTGTAAGGCCTGTTTTATTAGGAGCGTGTTCCAGTTAATATTGTCTGAAGTGTACCCTTATGATTGATTGCGTAGTTAGTGATGGCAAGGTATTTGGTTTTAAATATGGTCTTTCTTGAGCCACTGGAAAAAAATGTGGGAAGCAGACTATTCATACACACTCATAAAGGTCACGAGACATCTCAGAAGAGGTATTTTGCATTCTTTAGCAGTGACCAAGAAAAGAGGAATGGCTGGTTTATGGTCACTTCCAAGCAGGCTTCTGAAACCTTCAGGGTCATAAATATACTTCAGAGAAGGGAACAGGATGAGGAAGGTTCAAAACAGTCCCTCAGAAATAGAAATGGAAGTGACTGTCCACCTTCATAGCAAACAGCCAGTAGTTATATATGAAGGAGGGAGGTGGGAATTAGCGAGAGCTTCAACGAAGATGAACCCTTTTGAGAAGAGACAATGATGTTGCAATAGTCTATATTTTTCTTCTAAGGACAACAGTCAATATATTTCTTACTAGTAACAATAATGTGGAAAATTATGTAGAAATTATAAAAAAAAAAGAAAAGATTAAGCCGTTGTCTAAGAACAAGTATATTAGTATAGCTGAAAAAAAAAAAACAGTTTGGGAAGCTGCCTTCCGGTCCAGCATGTTTGTTCGGATTTGGATTGGCCTCTTGTCAGTCATTTTATAGACACGCCCCCAATGCCCCTTCACATCCTCATAAATCGTTATGAAGAGAATTTGCATGTTTATAGAGTTGTAACTCGGCTTTCAAGCAGTTGAATACACTTGAAATTGATGTCATGACAGTGCTAATGGTAACTCTAGTTAGCATGCTAACTTTAAACCACTTTGAACCACCATAAGTTTTGGGGGTGGAGCGTGTGTATGAAAGCATGGGTGAAAATGGGGTTGGCTCAATGAATATATATATATATATATATATAAAAAAAAATCATTCAAATCTTCACACATTTAGCCGTTAGAGACCTATTTTTCCACAAATCTTACCTAATGCCCCTTTAAATCAGCTAGCTTATTAGGTGTTAAGTAAGGAATTAAACATTTATGGATGTGCCGTTATAAGAAAATAATCAAACGATGGGGTGGTGCGATGCAGCCTGAAGCGAAGCTTAGATACTGTTACCACCCGAAGGTGGATTATTTTTTTATTACAGCATGCCTCAAAGTGTTTTATTCATGCCTCAAAGTGTTTTACATTAATTAAAGAATGACAAGTCATAATTTTTATCTGTTTTTAGTTACATTTAATGTTGTGGAATATCCATGAAACAAGTTAGTTCCTGTTCTCACTAATGTTATAACAGCTACAAACAGTTGTTCACTCACCAGCCTCTCCTTTTTCTTTTTTTTTTTGAAGTTAATAAGACAAAAAAAGAGCTTATCATGTTACCAAGAACCCAAAAAAGAGCAAACTCCTCTTACATGATGACTTTCCTATGGTGGAAAAAATTCTAATTTATTTTTTATTTTTTTTGTTAAACAACACCATTTATTATTATCCTTAGACTATGTAGCTCATCCACCATACAAGTCCATGTGAATGAGTTAATGTATCAAAACAAGCTCATACATACACCCAACGTCCATTTTGGTGGATGGTGAGTGTATACCTGGGATTTGCAACCGGAACTACTGCCAGAGCTGCTGTTATAAAAAATTAATCCAAAGCCTCTGGCCAATCAGAATTGAGAATTCGACAGATCTAACAGGTATAATCTATTTTATCAACTGAGTAATGATCACACATGCTCATTACTTCATTGTGTTCTTGTGTACATAATACAGATGTCCTTAAAGATCCATTTGATATATAAAGCTTCTTCCACTCGGAGCCCTCTATGATAAGGAAACCCTCTGCTGTACATTCTAACATAGAAGGATCTAACCAAAGAAGTATTGGCAAAGTGAAAGCTTTTCTCTAAGAATATTTATTTTATTTAATTATTTCTGTGACATCAGCCCAAGACATTACATTTTCCAACCAGCAGAGGTCCCCCCTCCCCTGAGTATGTAAAGCAAACTCATAATCATTGCGAAGTCTTGCCAACTCTTTAGTGTGTGTAAGTTCTGAGCCTTCTAGTTATTGGCTTTTGTGTACTTTCACCCTTGCCTCTTTCTTTGACTACTCTTTGGATTTTGCTCATTGTGTCCAAGTTTCGTGCTCGGTTGTGTTTTGACCGTTGCCCTCCTTATGACCTTGATTTTTGGATTGTGTATTGGATTTGTCACTTAATAAACCTCCAGTACATGGATCTTCAAACCTCTCTTGAGTCCTGTGTGTTATAATTTCCTGACTGTTGGTTGGAGGCACTTTTTCAAAACCAGTGCAGTGGAACTGTTTCTTTGGAGTCAGTGTTTAGGGGCATTTTAGCTTTGTTAAGTATGTGTCTAAAATATTGTTTCCAACACTTCAGAGACAGCTTGATTCCGTATAATTTTACTTAGAAAACTACAACATGAGGCCTGTAATTACTCGCTGTTTATTTCCCAGCCACCTTGTTTTCTGGACAGTTTGCAAAAATCTAAGAAACATTCAACATACATGGGTCTTCAAAGAACTTTTGACCAAGTGTGAATCAGGATAGAGGGGAAATGGAGGCACTAACTTCCGTTAGGCAACTAACTTGCTCGTTTTTTAGTTTGCATTTTCCTTGTTTGTCCATTTTTTCCAAGTTGGCACTGATTGACATCCCTGGATGCTCATTGCTGAACCAGCCTCGGCCTAACCAAAGTTGCTTCGTTTTGTTTGAGAAGTTCTTTGAATAATTATAAGAAGACATTTCTTATTATTTTGGACTGATTTATTGTTTAGTTATTCAAGATGTCTGAGATCAAACTTACATCAAGCTTAAGTACCAGATGCAACAACAAGCAGCAGGGGCCCAGGCACTGGAAGATGTTCATGTACGCACACACACAAACACTCTGTCTGTCTTTCCTAAGACTGTAGATAAGCAGCAGGCTAGACTCCAGTGTCTGGAGATTACAAGATCCATGTTTGGAAGAAACAGTCCAAATCGGTTAAGTTTCACTCCTTAAACAGCCAGTAACAAAAGGCCTTGTCTCTGTTTCGCCTGATATCTCAGTTTTTCCTTCTGCTTTCCAAACACCCTGTTTCGTTAGCGCTAACCCAGGCCAAAGCTGTCATCCCGAAGCTGTCAGCACATGAGAGGAACGCACCCAGCTGTCTCATTTCATGAATTCAGTGAGAGTTAATCAAATTAAACCCAAACGCACGGCTCGGTTCCAAACATACTATTTTCCAGCAGGCTATTAATACACACATGAGGAAGAGGAGCAGCTAGAGGAACTTGGCCCGGCTGCAGTGTGTGTGTGTGTGTGTGTGTGTGTGTGTGTACCAGCACGTCGCCTGCTGCCACTCGTATAGCCGAGGAAATGAAGGGCCCTCATTGCGGTCCTGGGCATTTCAGTGTTGTTTCCAAAAAAAAAGTTTGTAAATATGTAACCAACATTAAGGTTAAAGTTCGTAATGTTAAGGTTAAATGCAGGGTTAGCATTTGTCATTTCTTCATGCAACCAACCTTCTTCAAGCTCCAACCTGATGTGAAATTTACGCATGTGGTTCTTAGAAACTTATGTTTCACACATTTTCACATGTAGTACTTGTTTTTATTTTGTAGAAATGATTTATTATTTTCACTTGAAAATGATTCTTTTATTTTCACGAGTGAATAGAATTCATTTATTTTTATATGTGATTTTTTTTCATGAGTTCTTTCTTTCTTTCTTTCTTTCTTTCTTTCTTTCAGTTATTTTCGTGTGAGTTTTTCCATGATTGCTTTAGTTTCACATCATGGTGGATCTGGAAACACTGGGAGTGCAAAGTGGGAGAATTCATCCTGAATGGGACACCAGTCCTGCACAGGGCAACACACACACACACACACTCACATTCACACATTAAGTTCACAAATAGGGACAATTTAGTGTAGCATGTACTTGTGGGTGGAAAATGTTGTGAAGCGAATGCGAAAGCCTTCTTCAAACCATTCTGGGTATTTTTCATATGAACATCGGTGGTTCGGTTGCACATGGTTCCACAAAAGTCCAAAATAATCCACCTCGATATATTTGTTAAAAGTAAATAATCATAATGATTTTTTTTTTTTTTATCTTTGAAAGAGAGGGTGGAGGGATTAGCGAGCCTGTTTATACCAGCCGTCCCTGGACACAGACAACAATGACATAATCTGAAGTGGGAGGCGTGTGCCGTGTTTACTGTCTCAGTCAGTCCAGCTCCTGCCCTGTCATGCCTCCATGCTGGTTTTTAAACAGTTCTTTCACAGATTTCTGACATCAAGAAGCATATCTCGCTGAATGATGGGGAAAAAAAACATAAAGCCTGATTTGACCGATAAAACTGATTATAGTTTTTAAATCAGATTTGAACCCACATGAAATGTGTCTTGAATCCAAATTAGGAAAAGAACCATTTTATATGTTTGTTTTTTTCTTTCCTGCTCAAATCAGATATGCCAAAAACCGATCTGATTTAAGCTGCAGGGGTTTTGCGAATCCTCTATATTTTCCAGATACAAACCCATGTGACTGTAATAGTGGAGTGAGCAGGATGCTGAAGTGCATTAGCAATGTTTCTGAAGCGAGTGTTTACTGTTTTCATTCCGTTTCGGTCCATCAGGAGATTAGCATGACTTTGGCTCTGCAGTGAAGCTTGCGCAATGTTGTGCACAGGGACGTAAGCCAGTGAAATATTTCCCGTGTTCCCTTGTTCTGTGGTCCACTGAGTGCATAAATATTTTCATGTATAAAGTTTATCACAGCATGACCTGATTGAATGGCAAAACAAAGTGTTCCTTCTGCCCACTGAGACCCTCTATCACTCACACATTCTTTCTCTTATTCTCTCTCACTCACTCATTTCCTTGCTTACTCACCAAGACTTTCACTCTTCTCATTGCACTTTCCTAACCATATACTACTTTCTTTCTGTCATTCACTCACTCACTCACTCACTCACTCACTCACACACACACACACTCTTACCATCAGACCTTATTCAGTACTTGCTCACTTGAGCTTACTTGCTCATTCACAGGTTATTTCAAACTTGCACTTTTTCACTCAGCCATCTTGCTCTCTATCTCAGTCATACGCTCACTAGCTCTATCTCTTTCTAACAGTCTCACTCTCAGTCACTCTCTGTCTGACATGACCGCTTACTCTCTCCCTCCCTCCCTGCTTTCTCTGCTGCTCCTCCATGCCCAGGCCTTATGCTTGCCAGCTGCTAATTAAGGCCCAGTAAAAATAATCACGGAGTTGCTAAGCTCATGAGTTTCTGTGTGCAGAGGCCGAGCGAGCTCAGCGCTCCTGGAGCACGTTCATCAGCAAGCTCTCGTATGTAGGTTGGCAAACTGAAACCGTCGGCATTTCTTCACCCCCTCTCCTGCTGAATATCATCCTCTCCGCTATGCTACGCCTTGATCCAGCACTCCACTCTACCCCAACCAGCCTCCGAAGTGTATAACCTGCTGGAGCTGAATATCCTGGATTATCTCATAAGTAGTGACCTTTAGAGGAGAGATCTGAATTAATGATCCCTCTTTAGAGTACAAGAGGGCAGCTGTCTCAGATCCTGCCTCAGCAGCGCAACATGAGAGGTTCACTGGTCCTAGTGTTCAACTAAAATTCACTCTGCTTGGTCTCTAGTCACAATAGTTGTCCTTAGACATAATGTCTGGATCAAGAACAATTTCACTGTAGAGCGGAGATCATTTGATTTGTCACATGTAACTCCAAAATGACAGGTAACCTGGAATTGCAAGAAGAAAATGTCTACCTCACACATGAAACCAAATCTCTGTTCCCATGAGTCCACTGCAGTATAGCTGTCTGTCCACTTGATATTGATAGCAATGACTCGACACCTCTTCTGTTTATTTCTGCACTGCTCTCTCAGGCATCGGAGCCAAATGCTCTACATTGCTGCAACATTAATATCCTCAGTGTTTACAAACACCATCCAAGTATTTGTTAGTAGAGCATTGCTATGAGCGTTATGATAACTGCACTTTCTGCCAACATATTCTTGATATCCGCGGGAGGTGTTCGAGCTTAGAGGACATGACTATAGGCAATAATTTAAGCAGTTGTGCTTGGAGATCCATCACACAGAATATTTAGTGGTGGTCTGTTTTTGGACAATCCCAAGAATGAAGAACATCACACATTTAAAGGACCAAAAGGGCTCTGCATCAAACTACTCAATTCAATTATCAGCCATACTGTACAAAGTCTACATTTCCAGCTTTAATGTGTCTTTAGGCTACACTGTTAATGAATAAAGAAAATAAAGAAATCGATGCAATACATGTGCAAAATAATAAATCTTTGTATGAAATGACCCTATTAAAGGATGTACTTAATAGGGTCATTTCATACACAGATTTATGATTCTTAAAATGTACTCGTGTGGATGACATGGCATCTCAGCTCAGCCACTTGGTTAGTAAAATAGGCTATTTTGCTTATCCAGACTAGAAAAGATTGTTTAAGCAGGAAAGCACTGTTTTGCTAAACGCTTGGGTGAGATGAGCAACATCAACTTCTTAACTGGTGAACAAAGCTTACACAGGATTTACCCCAGATCACCCACTTTACATAAAAAGAGGAGAAATTTTGTAGACATTGGAAAGTCACAAATTATTCATATGTTATAATGCATGGTAGAGGTGTGTATAAGACTATATTTAAAAAAACCCACTCCCACCCACAATATTTTCTAATTAATTTAGTGGAGTGGCGGAGAACGAGCTGGTAATGGATGATTGTCTACACCTGTTTGTGGTTTACGGTAACCTTTTTTTTCTTTTTTTCTTTTTCAGTGCTGTCAGAGAGAGACAGAGCTGACCATACCTGCTCTGACCTCAACAGAAATTGCGCCAAACAGCAGGACAATGCAATTGATTTTTTCCCTTCTTTTTTAAATGTGTGTGCACTGTAGAGTGCTAAAAATTGTAGCTCTGAAAAGTGCCCATTAATGTCCTCATTCTCCACACTGTCAAACAATGGTTATCACATTTCTGCCCAAAATATAAAAAAAGTCATTTAAACCACAGTGAACCTCATCATGATAAAGCAGGTACTGAAGATGGATAAATGAACTTCATAAAAATGCAGCGCTGCACAAGCAACCTACCGTGTCCAATACACTCCCATGTTAATCACCATTCTTTGCCCCACAAGCTTGATACATCTGACCACCTGCTCCCGACTGCGTGAGAGTAAAATCCGCCCACACCTGTGACCTTTTTGTTTGTTCCCGATACACACCTCTATTGAATAATATTTTCCACAAGACCAACATATACCTTATTAGAAAGCAATCACACATTTCCCTGCTGTTTTTGTAACTTCCTACAATCATCTAGAAACCTGTAATTCAATTCTTGCATGAGTTCCAGCCACGAAAGTCTCTCAGCATCTCATATTTAATCAGTCTCGGTTGTCAAGTGGCCTGAGATTTGGTCACCCTTTAAAAAAATTACTTGGATCTTAAAAAATCCTAGCTTAAATTCTTTGGCAAGTGCTTTCTCCTAAAGAGTTTTGAGTTTGGCAATGACAAAGCGTTTCAAATAACAACAATGTTGCCACAAAATCATATATTTTGGTAAACCACAATGCCCGTGTCCCCATGTCATGTCCTCGGGTCATTAAGTGGTGAGTTAATGGCCATGGTATGATTTCAGCAATGCCTGATTGCTGATTTAAGATCAGGACAATCAGTCTGTGTGATGACTTAATCTTCTCGCTATTCTGTCGGTTTTTGCGCGTTTTCCATCTGCAGCTTGTGCTATTCTTAAACACTGTTGTGAGCCCTCGCTTTGGTCTGTGACTCAAAGAAAAGAAGCCTGACCTTAATTACAATCACAGACTTTCTGTTAAATGTCAACTGTTTTCCTCTCACTCCTTTTTGAGCACTTTTTTCCACTTCTTGAGTTTTACAGGAGACCTGGGACAGGGCCGAGGCAAAGATAGAAGCTCCTGTAACCTTATAATTAATCATGTCACTATGGTCAACATCATAACTCCAGGAAGCAGATGAAGCCAACATTTGTCCTGAGTCTGGGATAAAGTGCTACCGTCCAGCAATTTGACTATTTCAGCTCTTTCATGTCAGCAGTATTTAGTCCTTTTGGATCAAAATCTGGTTTGTTTAACCCCTCAGTAATCAGTTATTCATTATAGAAGGTGTGGCACTCGAATGTAGACTAAAACAACCGTTGTTGTCAGAGACTGCTTGTCTTACAAGGCAGGTGATCTCAAGTTGCCTCAAAGCAGACCCCAGTGCTGTTTAATTGCAGCACACGATTCAACCCCGATTTTGCCCAACTAATGAATTTTATGAGTAATTTCCCAGCCACAATGAGCATAAATGAACAAATTGTAATTTTTTGATCACACTACTCTCTACGAGGTCCTCAACCCCCTCACCATCAAAATCACATGAGTTTAAATCGCAAAAACAAAAAATAGATGAGATTTAAAAGGACATCTCAGACACGCGTGATAATTCTGGTGGTTTTAGGTAAATTATTGTATTATTTGCACTGGTATATCCTACATACATGTTATTGTCATGTGACCTTCTAATGATCAAACTTAATTTTGCATGGCCACATGTCCTACAAACAAGCACTTGTAGCTTAATAAAGATGAAAAAAAATCCCTGTTTGTATTAAAACAAGGTGTATGCAGTACGCATGAAGTTTTTAGCGTGCATATCATGAAGACACGCCCATCTCTGTGATTCATACAGAAATCACTTATACCATTCAAATCAGTCATAATTAGTACAGACATCCTCCTTCAACAGAAATATGTCCAGAAATCTGATCCTGCCAGAATAGTACTAAAGTGTGAAGCCGTATGAATAAAAATGTCAATGCAAACCAAGCTGAGGGTTTGTGGAATCGGATAGATTTGCACTTCTGCAGAGAGTGTTTAGGAAAATCTGTCTCATACCATAATGTCATAACCGCTTCCTGCCAATCTGTAGCTTTCCCCTTGCCATTAATGAATGTTTGTGTTAAGTCCCAGGGTACAGCAGCAGGTCCAGACTTACTGTAGATTCATCACACTAGTAACTAAACACTTTTTTTTGGTCATGGAAGTAATTCATAATCCATAACAAAATATTGAATGATAGTAGTAATAGCAGTAAGATCAATAGCTGAATAATGAAAACAGATTTAAAGTGGTTAAACAGTTGCTGTGCCCTGAGAGGCCCTGAGCTGAGCTAAACATGCAGGCCTCTCTGTCATTAAATAACTACAGTCAATCCAGCCGTACACGGCGATTTGGGCCATTTATTCAGGAGCGCTTTTGCAGGTATAAGCATGCGTGTTTGTGAATGAGGCAGCGTGGGTGTGAGGGTCAGGGTTCTGGTGAAATGGTGCCTGAACACACACACACACACACAGACAGACATACACATACACATCGGCATCTCTGAGTCACCGAGAGGGGATTTCCTCTCACACAGAGCTTTTCAGTCCTACTGAAACAACATGTCTGCCAGGCCAGTGGCAAATACAGAGAGAGAAAAGACTCCTGCTGCCTACTGCAAATCTAACACTGTGTAATTTCTTGCATTACAAAACTGAGAATACGCACATCTGTATGAAATGTAGGAAAGTAAGTTAGCCTTTTCTAGGGTGTTGCCATCACAAGACCACAAGAGCAAAACCACCGTCAGCCTAATACAAACAAATCTCATTAAAATAAAATTAAAGAAATAATACTCAGCATGGTCTCCGAAGGTGTTGATGAATTTTCTATAACAGCAGCTCTGACAGTCATTTCAGCTGTGACATACATCACAGGTTCACATTAATGCGCTCGTTCTAATACGTTATCGTTTCTATAGTAACAGCTCATTTCACAGGGACTTGTGTGTCAGATGAACCACATAATCTATTGGATTGAACATTTAAGATGTTAGACGTTTTAACATTTCAATGACAATAACAACAACAACAACAACAACAACAAAACAGTGTAACATTGTTAAAGCATTTTTAGCAGGCTCTGTCAAGCCAACATCGAAGTTCAACTAGCCTTCTAGTTACTTATTGCTCTTTATTACAACACTAGTTTGAAGTGTTTTTTTCTTGACCCAGTGATTATGTGTAAAAATAGCTGTGTTGTAAAGTGGCATAAACTCAAAGAGTGTCTGCGATTCAGAGCCAAGCCCTTAATAGCAATAAATCAAGGACCGGGATGCTTATCGCTGTATGTTTGGAGCGTGAAAAATAACATGGTGGGATTCCCATGGTAACACATATGTGTGACATCTGTTCTCTCATCATGATAAACAGAGCGTGTTGTGGCAGCTACATAACATCCGTCGCATTACAGGCATCTGCTCTAGCCATTAGTATTCTTTGATGATTCGTAGTTTGGTTTCTTGCAATAGTTGTCATCGCTTCTGCTTCTTATCTTCTCCTCAAGATAATGTGGATGATTTGTCTTTTTCTCCTTTTACTGTTTCTCTTTCTGAAATAAAGATATCAAGTGACTTAGCATTCGTTGCTGTTGCACTGGATGTAAAAGTGTTTCTTTTTTTGGTGTCTGTTCCCAATCACCGTCTCACCTTTGTGCCTTTAATCAATCCTGACGTCCTTAACGACACTCGAGTTTCATTCCCCTAGACTTTGGGGTTAGTGTGAAATCCCCCCCCCTCCTCCCCCCCCCGACCTCAAGTTCTCTCTGCAAGCCGCAGGGACACTTTAACACCATGCAGATCTCACAGGGGTGTGAGGATGGATGACGCAGATGAAAAGGCATATTTGAGTCCAGCATGCATGATGCTGTGGGCCGCAGCAGACCTTCATCCACATGCCGAGTCTCGTGAGGACAGGGAGCTGAGGACGGGGGAACAGAGCGAGGCTTTGTCAGCACCGGCTCAAACAGGATTAGCGGCTGTTGGCGTCGTCCAACAGTGAGGAGGGAGAGATCAATCCAGAAAGTCACATCAGGGCAGTTATAGCTCCGGGTCTAATGATTTCCAGTCCAGTTTCGTAGCTATTTTCAATACCTGTACTGCCCAGCATGATATCATCCCTGTGAAACCAAATGTTCTGCTGTCAGAGCTCAGTGTACTACAGATGTACATGGAGCAGGGCTTAAAAATGGGTTGGGGTTAGGAATGTAACTCAAGCTATTTACATATTTACAGTATATCATAATAATTCCTCTATCTGGTGTCCAACTTGGTTCCACTTGTTTGCGAAGTTTTCAGATAGTTCTTTCTTTCCATTGATGCCTTCAGCCTGCATTACAATGCAAAAAAAAAATCATTTTGAAATACAATCAGATCCATTAGTATTTGGACAGTGACACAGTTTTCGTAATTTTCCCTCTGTACACCACCACAATGGATTTGAAATGAAGCAATCAAGATATGATTGAAGTGTAGACTTTCAGTTTTAATTCAAGGAGCTTATCAAAAATATTGCATTAACCATTTAGGAATTACTGACTTTTTTTTACAGAGTCCCTCCATTCTAACAGGCTCAAAAGTAATTGGACAAACCGACATAATCATAAATATTAAGATTTTTTTTTAATACTTGGATTCAAATCCTTTGCACTCAATGACTGCCTGAAGTCTGGTACCCATGGACATCACCAAATTCTGACTTCCCTCCCTTGAGATGCTTTGCCAGGCATTTACTGCGACTGCCTTCTGTTGCTGCTTGTTTGTGGGTCTTTCTGTCTTCAGTCTTGTCTTCAGTAAGTGAAAAGCATGCTCAGTTGGGTTGAAGTCATGGCAGCCATACATGCCCATGCCATTACACTGCCTCCATGTGTTTGACAGATGATGTGGTATGCTTTGGATCATGAGCCCTTCCTTTCCTTCTCTATACTCTTCCCATCATTCTGGTACAAGTTAAACAAGTAGAACTGGTCAGGATTTTTTTTTGAGGTTTTTCAGAGGCCTTTCTGTTCTTGAGTGTTACCAGTGGTTTGCGTTTTGAGGTTTGAGGCATTTTGAGACCATGCTTGAAGACTTTGACAATGATACACCTACCTCCTGCAGAGTGTTGTTGACTTGGCTAGAAGGGGTTTTTCTTCAACAAGGAAAGAATTCTGCGATCATCCAGTTTAGCGGTCTTCCAGGCCTTTTGGTGTTGCTGAGGTCGCCAGTGCATTCTTTCTTTTTAAGAATGTACCAAAATGCCAATTTGGCCACTCCTAACGTTTCTGCTATCTCTCTGATAGGTCTGTTTTGTTTGTTTTTTTTCTGCCCAATGATGGCCTCCTTTACTTGCAATGACACCTTGAGACTGCATAATGAGAGTTCCCATGAACAGCTACCAAATGCAAATTCAACGCTTGGAATCAACTCAAGACATTTTATCTCCTTAATTTGTCATGAAATAAGGAGGAAACAGGCCAGACCTGGCCATGAAACTGCTTATCAGTCAATCGTCCATTTACTTTTGAGCCTGTGAAAATGGAGGGACTCTGTAAAAAATGGCTGTAATTCCTAAACAGTTAATGCAATATTTTTATTAAACCTCTTGAATTAAAGCTGAAAGTCAGCAATTCCTTCTGATTACTTCGTTTCGACTCCACTGTTGTGGTGTACAGAGGCAAAATTACGAAAATTGTGTCACTGTCCAAATACTTATGGACCTGGTCGTATATTTAAAATTCTCATATTTCTCAGCTGCCAAAAATGAAATTCACTCACACAAACGTTATTCTGTTCATGGACAGAGTGGATCTGGAGCCTATCCCTGGAATACTGTGTGTGAGGCGAGAATGTACTCTGGATGGGATGAAAGTCTATCGCAGTGCACCATGCACACACACATTCTCACACACGTTCAAACCCAGGGGCAATTTACTTTAGCCAATCCACTTACTGACATGTTTTTGGCAGAAGGGAGGAAACCAGAGAACCTGGAGGAAACCCACGTAGACACGGGGAGAACATACAAAAGTCCTCGCAGACAGTAACCCGAGCTCAGGATCGAATCAGCCAAAATATGAAATATTGAACCTATTAAAAAATATATTTTATTCATTGTAATAATAAGAACATCACTGGCAGATGCTGCTTTTATTTTGAAAAATTTTTTTGAAATAAATAAAGGAAATAACATTATCTGCTATCAGTGCAGTAAGATAATTTAATTGTAGATAATATACAATTAACAGAAGTATTTAGAATTGAATCATTGTATTATAATTTACTGTAATTTTATATTATGTGATATTAGATATATCTGCCTCAAGTTATTTTCAGTTAAGAACATATTTATTCCAGTTTAGAGGCCTGAACGAAAAAAAAATCACTTAATTTTCTAAGTTAGAAACAGCACCCTGAAAGATTCTTTGGTTTGCCCTTCTGGGAGAACCCTTATACGTACTATGCAGAACCCTTACAGAACCTATGAGTGTCTGAAGCTGCTATTTCGACAGTGAATTTCAGCTTTAACTAGAAATTTAAATACAATAAAGCTACACTTGTTAACAATTAGTTACTTTTTATCTTGACATTCTTAGTTTTGACAAAAGGAATGTAAAAGAGGGACTTTTTTTAATCCAGAATCAGGTATTGTTAGGTATCGTTATTGTATTTTCTGGATTTCAACTCCAGTGCTGGCAGTAAGATGTGAAAAGGCCATCTCTTAAACAGCTGGAGATGAGTGAATGCAACAAACACTGAACATTTGCAGGACAGGAAGGCTCAGATTACACGTATATCACTCAGCGCGCCTCTGCTAAGAGAACCCGGCCTTTTTGAAGCTCATGTCTGTGCTGCAGCGACCCTGTCATGCCCCTGCTAACTAATCCCAGACTGTAGCCCCTCAACGTTGCCCTGTTTTTACTGCAGATGCTTCATCGCTGAGGCTGTTTGGATTAGCGTGAAGGGAAGCGGGGCATTGTCTGGACAGGATCTCGGTGCAGATCAGCGTTGTAGATTGTGCTGGCGCTGGGAGGGCAGGGCCACTGTGTTTGATTTGGACACACAAGCATGCACGGCTAATCCAAGGACACAGAACAGCCTGCAGGAAGATAGCACTTGTAAAAGCAAGCTTCCTGCCTGGTTAGCATTAGTTCATTGGCTAATAACGGATTGATGTGTTATCTAACAATTTTTCTGACCCATTTGTCCTGTGCATGCGGAAATGTTTAAAGAGACTGCATCCTAAAGCAGATTTCTGTTGCTGTTTTACATCATTAATCTCCAAAGTTCTGACTGTAAAGACATCTGTCATTAAATACCTTGGGTTATCTAGCTTTAACTAGCTTATTATTGTTACTATTTCTGTCACTGCTATTATTGGTTGCATTTTTATTATATTACTATTTTATTTTTGGCTCCATTCTTCTTCTGTATATTTCTTTCTCTGTTTTTTTTTTTTTTTTTTTTTTTTTTTTTTTTTTTTTTTTTTTTTTTTTTTTTTTTTTTTTTTTTTTTTTTTTTTTTTTTTTTTTTTTTTTTTTTTTTTTTTTTTTTTTTTTTTTTTTTTTTTTTTTTTTTTTACACAGTAAAGCACTTTGTGCAACCTTTAAATGAACAAAAGGTGTGCTTTATCCTGGTCTGGGTCCTGGTGAATCTGGAGCCTGTCCTGGAAACACTGGGGTTGATGTAGGTGAATTCACCCCTGATAGGACACTAGTCCATCACAGGACACCAAGCACACACACATTCCCACACTCTTTTGCATTTAAAGACAATTTAGCATAGCCAGTCCACCTCTCTTCATGTTTATTGAGGTGAGAGGAAACCGGAGAACCCTGAGGAAACCCACATGGACGCAGGGAGAACATGTGAAACTCCACAGAGACAGTAACCCAAGTTCAGGATCAGATCAGGGACCCCGTAGATGCGAGGTCGCAATGTTACACCACCCTGCCAGGTATGTATGTATATATTTATTTGTTTACTTATTTATTTATTTATTTAGAACCCTCATTGGCCCCTGATCACTGTGTTAAACATGGTTACTAATACTAAGGGCATCTTTACACTTTGTCAATTTATTTTCAGACCCAAGATTGTTTGCACCAAAAGGTACATTTGGAATTTGGGTGTGGTCCACACCATGCATGAATGAGATCCACTTCTAGCCCTGGGGCTCGGTGACAAATAATGTAATTTGTACAACAAGGAACACTACTTCTTCTTTCAGGTTTCCTAAGCTTCATCTTACTAGTCTGTACTCAGTGATGTGCTCGTTCCCATGTTATCACTGTTATGTATCTAGCTATGACTAACACTATAAAAACCAGTTCAGGATTGGGTGAGGTTGCAGCAATGACATCACCTCTGATGAGTATCTGACAAAAGACATGTCTCATGACTAACTGCATGGATAAAAATCTTCTTAACCTATATAGGTGAATCATGCACCACAGGTGTTCGTGACCGTTTGAATGTTCATAACAATACCAAAGGGACACAAATGATCTCTGAAAAAAAGGGTAAATCCTAAAAAGAACCCTAAACAGGTCATATGCTTGTACTTTTGGAAAGCTAAGAATAATTTACCATCCAAAGAATACTTGAGAAACCCTTGTCTAGCGTTTGTAAAAAAAAAAAAAAAAAAAATGGCACATGACGACAATATAGCAGATTCATGGTTTGGAAACAATTTGTCTGTGTCAAAACAAACCTCTGATGATGATGATGACAATGTGCTCTTCCAATAAACAAGCCCAAAACTGATCCTGGGGACACAGGAAAAAAAGGATAGATTCATATCCTTAAAGGGTTCTTTGTCTCTTCCTAATGGTAAAAACCCCCTCAAGATTGTGAGGAATGCTGCATGATTTTCCTTTCAGAGAAGGTTCCCTTTACAAAACTAAGAACTCTCCAAAAGAATCTGTGAAGAACCCTTGTCCCTATGAGCCGTATTCAGTCAGAGTTCAAAAGTTACATCAGTATTTACACAGGGATAGTTTTTGGTATTCAGAGTCGGGTTATGTAGGCACTTAAGTTGATTTTCTGGATTTTTCTTAGTAGAGGTGTGTGAGACAGGGTTTTTCGATAATGTCTAGACTCACCTCCGTAAATTACCTTTAATCTCAAGAACATTGAGGGATAGAAAATGCAGACTGAAGAAGAAGATAGCATTTCTTCTTTACGGTGTAGCATAAAATCAAGAGATTATTATCATTAGCACTTATAAAACAGCTCTTGATTGAGCATATCCTGTTATTTTGTGTTTTATTTTCTTATGCCTTGTGTGACGGTTGTGTGCACAACTTAAAGTTATACTTTATACAACTTAAACTTATACTAAATGAAGTTTATGAAATCATAATGTGTTGTGCTGTACTTAAATACTGCTCACTGCTCAAGCCAATATCTCCCTCGAAAGGCTTAAGTTCAAAGTCAGAATTGTGTGTAACTGAGATCCGCCTCTGTTTTAGACAAATTCTGTCCCCAAGTGCATAAATCTCATGTAACTCTGAATATCGCTCTAGTCTGTAGTTACATTTGAAGTCTGAATATTGATGTGTGCAATTCCAGTATTAACTCCTACATGCACATAACTCAACTCTGAACATGGCCCTAAGAGTAAACGGACTTGAGTATTCGGGTGTGATAATAAACTAAGGGTGCTTAAGAAGAAATACCTGCCTTTGAGAAATACTATATATCAAGTGTAGCCTTAACCATTAGATACAACCAACCAGCTGAGGTTTGTACCTTGTACACAGTGGGTTTGCAGATGCCAATTTTTAGCCTACAAATAATTATGAATGGCTTATGACAACTTATTGCTGGACTACTTTTGGTTTTGCTACCTAAGACCTTGCTATTTTCAGGCAGAAAAGCTTCTTCTCTCTACACCAGCGAAGAAGACATAATACAGCAAGTTGTTTTCTCATTAAGCAACACAAATGTTTGCAGTCAGGACTTGATGTGAATCACAGGTAACTGTGCAACCAGACAATTAAGGTTTGGCAGGCTGTTTCGTCAAGACTGGGCAGCTTGCAGAGGCTCAAACAGAGGAAGTGTCTGTGCTCTGGGGTACGCTGTGATGTATGGAGCCCCCTGGAAGCACATCATCACTGTAAACTCAACCCATATGTCTCCCGCTGCTTTGATCAGACTCTGATGGAATGAAAAAAGCCTATTCCGGATAGCCCTGCCAAAAAGCTTTGTTATAAAGCAAAGGTGATTTGGGGTAAGTGCTGGGGCATTTAGAAGAGTCAGGTGAAACATTTGCAATGCACATGTACTATAGATCCAGCTGAATATCTACTGAATACATCTATTCAGCAAGCCATCAAGCCCAATGTGGTAGGAAATAGACTCTCCTGAGCTCATCATATCCAAAGAACGGCTATAAATCAGCCTTTTTCCTGGACACATTGTACATTCAGAGGCCTTGGCAGAGCCTATCCATCTCATGCAATGAGTACGAGAGGAGAGAGAGTGTAACACACTGGTGTTTCTGTGGGACCCTGCTGCTCCATTGCTTTCCACAGTGTCATTTCCTCCTGAGCTCTAAATTAATCACATCGTTTCCTATCACTCAGCCAACTGCCAGCCCCGTTCTTCCTGGCCTTCGGCATTTATTGTGCTGTGTTGCACCATAAATGGGACCCAGTGGAGATAATGTGTACACCCCTATTACTAGACAGGAAACAGCTTAGAGAATGAGGTTTTAGGGTGCAAACTAATACCACCTGAAGTGTGGTATTAGTGGTATCCGATCTAATACCACCTGAAGTCAACAAGTGCCACAGTTAAGATGATATCATCTTCGGCGGATACTGCTGCACCTCTCATCCCCCTGTAATTAACATAGCTCTCTCTGAGCTCAGACTTATAAACCACTTGTGTTTGTCCCTAGGCTTGCTGGCGTCTAGTCTCTAATCTTCGTTACTCTGTATTTTATACCCTGATTTATTTGGAATGGGGAAATTAAAAAGAAAGGTTAGAGGGAGTGATTCTGTGCACCTGTAGCCATGAATTACTTTAAAGAAGACAGACTGTAGTGGAGATCAAGGCTGAACCACACGGGTTTGAATGTCATGGAGAGCTGAGCGTGACACACACTATGTTCAGCGTCAAAATGATGAAAAGGAAAAAATAACAGTTCAGAGAGCATAGAATTTAGCAGGAGTGTTATCAACATAGCAAGTGTTAATGAGAAAATAAGCCCGACTTCTTGCCTCTGCTGGTAAGACAGATAAAACTCTGGACTCAGCACTCATCACTTTGGAGTGAAAGTTGGCCTGTGGAAAAATAAAGTTTTCCATCTGACCATGAGGGAGTCGGGGAGGGTAATAGGGGTTACTTTAATGGGATTCAGCTGTGCTTGTAATCAAAGGAAGATGGGGAAATGTAATAAGAGCAAAGCAAGAATACTGGAATCTGACGCCACTTGGGACTTACCTTCTTTGGTAAAATTTTTGTAATGGCATCTCCATACACAATGAACAGTAAATTTTGTAGTGCACAAAACTTTGTAGTGTAGATTTCATTGTTCAGGTCTAGGCATGATGGCTAGATAATCTGCACTTCAGCATACATTTTGGTCTGCTGGTTTTTCTTGGCAGTGCTTCCTTCCTCTTTGCCACCATGCCAAGCATGGATGGGGATTTTGTCTGTCTAGTAGTAGAGAAGTCCAAGGAGGAGGATGAAGAAGAGGCATACCTGGACAAACACTGCACCAATGTACCCTACAGGTAAAAGAGCTCCTATTCTGTAAAACCTTTCAGTGCCCTTTCCAAATAACTGGATTAAAATGCAATTTAAATGATGTGAGCATTTCTCCCTAAGGTACCTAAATTGATTGCAAAAAAAAATGAAGCCACTGATCTGCTCTGTTAGAATCATTCCTTTTTAATTGATTCCACCATACACTGCTTCCTAAACAGCATTGGCCTTTTCTATACGTGGACTACATTTCCGCTACTGACTCATTAGTTCCTCTAATACAAATAACGACATCATAAATTGTTTGATTTTTCAACGAAAACGGCTTTACGCATGTATTATACTATACAGTTTATCCCTGTGTCTGTGTGGGTTTGCTCCAGGTTCTCTAGGTTCCTCATACCTCCCAAAAAATACCAGTGGCTATGCAAAATTGCCCCTAGGTGTGAAGCGTGATACTGTGTCTGTGTGCATGATGCCTTGAGATGGACTGGTATACTAGGAATTCTCAACTCACATCAAGTGTTGCCGCGATAGACTCTAGCAATATCGTATTTTTCCAACATGATCTCGCTTATAAACAGTATGAACTGATTCTGGTTTTGATAACTTTTCAGTAGTAGCAGAACAGTCAAGAAAGTCAAATAAAAGAATATATACACAATTTGCGATACACATGAATTTCTTGCTAGAATTTTATTCAATAAAGCAAACCCTATGTGAATACAAGTTGTCGCCATCACTGTCACATTTGCTTCTCATGCCAACGCAAACTTCATTTCCCAAAATTCCCAGACAAACAGTGACCTACAAACCCAATCACATGACCTGTCATATGATCCGGTACCTGGTTCTAGTTCCCCAGACTTCTAATCTTAACCACCTGTTCTCAATCAGCACACTCTCCAAAAACATCTTGGACTTTCATCGGATCTTATCGAAGTCTTGCTCTTAACATACCAGTATTGATGTTTCTGAGCTTTTTTTTTTGCGTGTACTTGGTATTCTGGTATTGAACCTGTCTGTTTTGTTTTCTGAGTTCTGTCTGATACTTTTGCCTAGTGAGGCCTGATACTTTACCTGTCCTTTTCAATCTGTCTTCTTCCTTCAATGGCCCTACAGTCGCATCCAAAACCCTGTCTGTGCCTGACAATCACATTAAACATTTTTATTGCATGAAGTCAATTTTATGGAAACATGCTGCCGGCAGTAAAATTCACATTTTTTAATACATGTTCATTTTATTGCTTGTATTATGCACATAAATTTGGACCCTAAACAAGAAGAATTCTTCTTGGACCTTCTATGTCGAGGAAATAATCTGTTTGTGTTGGGAACGCTGTTCAATAAGTGATACTCCTCCTGTGTAACTAGAGCTAGTATGAACTCTAAACTGATCCTCAGCTCCTCACAAAAGACACAGAGAATAGGATGAAGTGAAGGATGCATTGCATCGAAAACATCTTTTAATTACATTACTCTCTTTTTTTTATCTATATATAGTTCATTTAATGTTGTGAAAAGTCCAGGGAACAAATGACAAGTTACCACTTACATTATAGCAGCCTCACCAGCATCTCTTTTTTCTCTCTGAAAGTTAATATGAAAAGTTAATATGTTACCCTTTGTCCTGAAGACCTTCCTGTGTTGGAAGACAAAGTTACAGCTTTACTTATGTCTGTTACAAAGCACTGACACTGCAGACTCCTTCCATAAATGTTAAATAAAGTGAAATCAGTTTATGTGGAGCATCCGCCATGCGAGTAGGAACATTGTGCACTTGGAGTGAGCTTTCACAATCTGTTTTTTTTCTTCTGTTTTTGGAAGACACTTCTACACTAAGAGTGTTAGGGAGTTGGAACAGTCTGCTTTCTCAGGTCAGTTGTTGACATTTTGAAAATTTCAACCCAGACCAGCTTGTGTTTACTTTATGAGTGTTTTGTCTCGAATGCTGTAGCTCTGATATTTACCTAGTACGAAAATAGTGTTGACCTTATAAGGTCATTGTTGATTGAGACGTTCCATGTTTCCTCTCGTACATCAAGCTGTACTGTTTGTTTTGGCCAAAAACCAAATCCCTGCTGCACAGCATCTTTCAGAGATTTCACATATAAACTTTCTCCAAGAATTATCTGTTTACGAAAACACGTTGAGCAACAGGGAGCGGACTTTACAAGACTTACACTACAGTAACACAACATAGTGTATCGCTATATTCTCTCTACTACCTTACAATATCACAGTGCGTTGTCCTTCAGGCAGAAACGGTGCTCACTACTCTAGCAATTTAAACTCAGAACAGGATTTCTGTGAGCCATATTTTGACATGCTTATAAAATGCATGTACAATTACAATAATTCATTTCAGATTACGGTAAATATTTAGTTTAATGTTGGCAGCAACTGCAAATTATTTCCAAAGCAGACTGCAGTAACTGGAGCCAGAGCTACAGGGAAATCAATGAAGGGAAGCCAAAACACTTTTGTATATTCTCCCCAAAACCAGGTGCCACAGTGGCGCAGTGGGTAGCATTGGCACCTCGCAGCTCCAGGGTTCCTGGTTTAATCCTGAGCTCAGGTTGCTGTCTGTGTGGAGGTTTGCATGTTCTCTCAGTGTCCTCATGGATTTCCTCAGGGCTCTCCGGTTTCCTCCCACCTCCCAGAAACATGACAGTACCTGGACTGGCTATTCTGTGTCTGCGTGAATGTGTGATGCCCCGGAATCCCATTCAGGGAGCATTCCCGTTTGACACCCGATGTTTTCCGAGATCCAACGCAACCAGGAAAAAGCATCATGAATGATGGATGACTAAAAACAGTCCAAGTTTGAATTTGATCTTGTCCGGTATATTATTTACTCACTTTTAATCTGAAAAAAAAAAAAAAAAGTTTAAAAATATATAAAGATGCATTTCCAGTGCAGGAGTGAGGTTCAAGGATGCGAAGTGCATACTCAAAGCATGTTTTCTAGGGCTATTCCTATAATACTAGTTGGGAAACCAGGGCCAAAATTAAAAAAACAAAAACAAAAAAAAAACACAGGATAGCAAAAACAAGGTGTGTAAAACCATCCGAATAAACCACAAAAAGGCAAGTGTTAGAAGCAGAGAAAGCACAGTAATAACAGGAAATCGAAGCTAGCAGAAACACAAGAAATTATATAGCAAGTATGGAAAGTGGGAAACAAAGTGCAGGTGCAACAAATAAACAAAAAAAGGCTGGAGGTTAATGAGAACAGGAAGCGATGAGCAGTGAATGGGGTTTAGTTGGGCAGAATCAGACTGTACAGTACATGATAATAGTTTTAGTGACTTTTTAGTTTAATGAGGCATATTGATTGTTTTTTTTTCTTTTTGGTTTTTTACCACATTTCAGTCCCAAGTTTAGTCATTGCACATTCCCACCTATTCCTCCATCTCAAAACTACTACCAGCTGGGAAGCGTGAGGGCTAGCATGTGCTTTGCAATATCCTTGTGATAAGGCCAATGTTTTTTCTACTACTTGGGACCACATGAAGCAATCTTTTTAATGAAGTAACATAAAGAACAACTGCTTTTAAGTAACTGCACCTACCAGAGGTGAAGTCATCGTAACATATGACTATAATATGTTTTTAGGACACATTTGTACTCTTGGAAATATAATTTCTTTAGTCGTGCTGTTTACACCATATGTTTTAAATATATTTTGGCCAGCAAAAATATTTTTTTGCCATGTGAAGACCTATTAAAGTCTTTATTTCAGTCTTGTAAATCTTATTGCCTTGTGAGCAGCTGTACATACAGAGATTGAGTCGAGCCTTGTGCTCAATATGCATGATATACAATCCAATAAAGCATTATTCAGATCAAATGTAATCAAAAGAGTAGGTTTCATTTGTGTCCAATAAACAAGCCCATTAATACTGAATGACTGGAACAACATTAAAGCCCTATTTATAAGACATTGTATTGAAGACTTATGTTAATATAAAAAAATATATATATATTTTTATTCCACTGTAGTGCTGGAGATTTACTGGCATGCATGGTTTGTAGAAGTGTTTACTCAGTGAAATTGCTGCCTGGGTGTTGTCGTGTCTGAGAAACACCAGAGGCAGGGCTTGATCGGAAGATCAGTAGCACAATCTCATAGAAAGCGATAGTGTAAGCAGAAGCAAGTCTGATCCAGACATCCGGGGTGAGGACATGTCTGTGGTCGAGCATTCACACACACACACACACACACACACACACACACACACACACACACACCTGAATCATGCTGCGTCTGAGAGAGAGGCAGAGCGTGAGCACTGTACCCACAGGACACTTTCCCCCACATATAGCTGGAATTTAATGAGACGTAGGAAGCTGCATAGTCTTTCCAAAAATGTCGAGACATCCTGCTTGAATACTTGTTAGGATTCAGCACTGGTGTATTACTTTATACCAACAGCATATGAGTTTTTTTTTTCCCTGAGGTTTGGCCTTTATGTACTGTAGGATTGTTTAAAAAGCTGGAAGTCAGAAACAATTCCTTCCTAATTAGAATAAACTGCGTTACTGGTCAGACTGCAGCTCGGGCTCAATGTGTTTTGCATCAGATTTACATCAAATTTAACATTTCTACTGTGGAATATTATTTTGCAGTTCTCAGACTCGTAGTCTGGCTTTCTTTTGGATAAATACTAAAAAAAAAGTTTTATAACTCATTTTATTTCCTGGCACAGAAAACGTCACACACATTCTGCAGGACCACATTTGAATATGGGGGGATGTTTTTTTCTCCGCAGAGATTGACTAGTTTATGGGAGCAGCATCATAAAAACGATGAACAACTCTACTTTCAAATCGGTCATTTAGTTTTTTACAGGCTTGCAATAATAAAATAAATAGAGTTCAAACTCAAAAAATTGTCTTGGTACAACAACAGAGTGACACCCTGTTTCTTTTTCCTGGCATTAATTAATCATGCGTTTTAGCGGAAGTGGAAAAAAATCTGCCACAATATAATATTAATGGTAAATTGCCCTGACAACCCCAGCTCACACCCGCCTCTCTTTTCCCTATGAAACAAAGGAAATTCTTTCCCCAGGCATAGCTGGTGCACTTTCCAACCCAAATGGTAAAACCGTATACTCTCACAGGAGTCTTGTCCGGTGGAACCCGCTGCTTCCTACCATTAAAACGGCTGGATTCCTGCACCTGAAACTACTGAAACAGTTAACACTGCTAAGGGGACTCAACCACGCAAGCTAACGGCATATCTCTGCCACAGCTAAAAGCCAGACATGATCCAAAGATTACCTAAACCACATTAAGACCACATTAGGATTTTGGCTCAAGCAGTTTCCAATTGTTGAACTAAAAGTCCTGTGAGTTAAAAAGACTTTGTGGCTGAGCCAAGACCAAATCACTGACCTTCCTTCTTTTTTTGCATTCTGGCACTGACCAAAAAAAGTCATGTGTAAGAACATTGATACAATGTTACAGATAAGTGTAACTCAATAGGAAGAGGGCAGATAGAGCATTAGCAAAACCTCCAAACTGAAGTTTAGTCTGCTTCCACTTATCTCTGTTTGTGTTGAGACTTCTATTTACTGGGTCTTAAGCTGTGAACATACCAGTGACATTTGCTTTAGCCCCAGTGATCAGGAATATCAGTATAATAGTGTGAAAGAATTGTTGCAGAGGTGAAAGCAAACACAGCAGGAGTGACCTATAAACCTTTTAGTGGTGGTGTTTTTGTATACCAAGATTCCTACAGTTTGCTAGCTCACATTTTATTGTGATATAGTAGAGAGTTTTAGGCTGAGGCCAGATCTGGTTTTGGAGATTGAAGCGTGCCTCTTTTTCAAGTACATTTATATTTAGTAATTTAGCTGACGATTTTATCAAAAGCAACTGACAAATGAGACAAGGTACAGCTAAGTAGTTGAGGGGCTAAGGGCCTTGCTGACACTGTTGGGCCCTTGGCGATGCTGGATTTTGGACTTTGCTTGTGCTGGTGCCCATGGCTGGGCTTAAACAGCTAAGTACCAATAAGTTGTTCTTTGTTTTTACTGCTCACATCCATGCTTGAATTTACTGATGTGTTCATTCTTGTGCCTCGTCTTGAATTGTTTATTCTGGTGCATGCATTCATGTATTCCTGTCTCTTGGATCTGCTAGTATCTGTGGATGTGCTAGTGCCAGTGTTTGTACTTGTGCTCATGCTCCTGCTCCTGCTCGTGACATGGCATTCTCGCGCCCTGCCATGAGGTCAGCGAACAGGAAAAAGCGCCTACAGCCCACTGACAGACCTGTCATTGTGTTCGTAGGCCTCTGCTAACAATATTTGCTCTGAATGAAAAAATCATGTCACATTTTCCATCATTGGGACTAATGGCTGCAGGGACTGTCCTCTAAATCACCGACAAATACTGTAAGTGTGGCAGCAATGAGGCAACTGGATACTAAAATATTCTGACTTTAACACGAGGCTGGTTTCAGATCAGCAGAAAGGATTGATTTTCACTTACAGCAAGGAGCTTTGGGCAATTAACTGCATAAAGGTTCTTACTGCATAAATAAAGACTGCCTGAGTGGGAGTTACTGAATTTGGGCTAAATTTATTACTGGCATTAAACTTGTACATTTGTGTCACATGCCTGCAATTCACTTTAATGAAAGCATAAATAAACCTGGACCAAGAGATGGAATGATATTTTAATTACGGACAGACAGGTTATATGAATAAAAGGAGTCGGGGAAAGAAAGGGGTACATAAAAGTACCTTTCGATCTCCACAGATTAAAAAAAAATCAGCAAATGGAAAAGATAGTGTTTGTTAAATCAGGAAGTAAAAGTCTGAGAAGCTTGGGCCCATATGGCAGAAGTCATGGGCTGTAATTGCTCCCAGACTTGGTGGAGAGCAAGGAGGGAGAGAAAGAGTGGGAGAATAGGTAGCTATATAAACACAGCCATGAATCATGGGTCAGCACTCTTTTCCTGTTAGGCTGGACGGCTGAAATGCTGTATTTGTACCGTCTGCTAGAAAAACTGGCAGACTTGATCCATTTTTAAAAGAGAGCCAAACAACCTGTGCCTAAGTTGACCTGTTCACCGCACAAGAATTGATGAAATAGTTAGGAGGGGGGCAGTAATGTTGTCATTACCGTATATTTCTGTCTGAGCTCTCAGGCTCTAATTGCTATCCAGCTCCACTGACCCGTGTGACAGGAAAGTGAGGTCTTCACACAAAAGTGTGTGTACTCATTGCAGCTGCACAGACTTGCTACGAGTAAAACCCGTAGAACTCATGCACAGTCACATCGGGGAGATTCAGGAATGCTGTATTACACATGCTGACATTTCAGTTCACATTTATGGGCCTAATGTTCATCCTCAGCATGGAGACAACTGTATAAATTTCAATTCAATTCAGTTTTACTTTTATAACACATTTAACAATAGACATTGTCACAGATTTTTTGCAGATTTAGATCTCTAATGAGCAAGCCAGAGGCGAAATTGGTTAAGAAAAACTCCCTGAGACAAAATGAGGAAGAAATCCTGACAGGAACCAGACTAAAAGGAACCTATTCTTGGTGACACTGGATAGTGCGATTATAAATCACTACTCTTCTACAGCTGTATACTATAAAGTCAAACAGGAGTAAGCGTGCTGAAAGGATTTTCGATGATCAAATTGACAGCCGCAGCTCTTAGAAAATACAAATCTTAGAGTATCCCGGTGAGATTGTCCACTTAAGGGTGAGACTTGGGCATACACTGCTTTATGGGAAGTGCATTAAAAACATTTTTTGGGGTAAAAAAAAAAAAAAAAACTTTGGTGAATAAAGATCCAAGCTATGACATCTGGACATTTTTAGAGGCAATCCAGCTTCTTTCACAACTACTTTGTTAACTTGCATGCTGGAATGGTGAGGTGAGGTGAAGACCAAGGCAGGGTGAATGCTATTGTCCCCATGTTGCTCAAAGATGTGCATGTTTATGGTTAAGGCCAATGCATGTGGAGTAACTGAGTTTAGGATTTTCACACAAGAGGCAACAATTATTAGTTTTAAGTGAGAGTCTGCAAGGACGAAAAGTGACACAAGTTAGTGTTGGTGAACAGGTCAGTCTAGAAGTTCATTCTATCATCTGGGTGCCTACAGAGAAGACCCTTGACTTTCTTGACTTTGAGGAATTGTGGGTCAAGTCGAACAATGCTAGAGACTTGAAGGGAGCGTGGTGCTGACCGGGGTTTGGTTTGGTAAGTGCCTTCTGTTTTTGGCTTTGTAGGCAAGAATCAATGTTTTAACTCTGATGCAGGCAGCTACAATGCAGGGAACATAGCAATGTGGCAGAGTGGGGGAACTTGGTGAGGTTGAAAACATGGCATGCAGTTGCATAATGAATCAGTTCCAGGGGTCAGATGGCACACAATAGATACCTATATCTTCATACCTACTATTCAATTAAAGTTATTTTGTGGATTTTTAGGTACAGATCGCTCTGTTGGGGATCAAACCCTGGTTTGAGTGGTTCTTCTTTGTCTCTCACTGGGCTGTAATGATCTAAACTCGGTGAAGTAAAGAATAAAATGGCTGAGGGTGTGCTGGATTTTAGCCTGCTTATAGTGTGATGCAGCCCAATGCGAAGTGGCATTACTGTTACCACACAGAAGTTGATTATTTTCCTATAACGGGATATCCCAAAGTGTTTTTTTTGTCTTATACCACAGCGATTTGCTAACAATCACAAATTCTAATTTTATTAAAGGACCACAGGCCGTACTATTAACAGTTTTGTCCATGAATAAAAGAAGACGAAAAAAAAACTGATTTTGTCTCGATCAAGGGGTCAGTGCTGGGTTTTCCAGAAAGATTCAAAGATCCCTGTGATGTATTGGGCTTAACCGTTTTTAAGGGATTAAGTTTCAAAGATGTGCACCTCATGTCGAAGGTATTTCTCTGTGGGTAAGCAAAGAAGTCGACAGTTGGAACATCTACAAAGATAGATATGAGGTGGGAGATTTATTGATCAGTGGGGGTGAGAAGCACAATGTACGGGTCAGAGTTTCCAGCAGCTGCCTCCATACTACTCGCCCAGAAACTTTCAGTAGAGAGGAAAAAATCCCCGTCTGAATCATTCGCCATGCCTCCTCCAATTACTTATTATCAAAGTATGCACAGTGAAATCAAATACCCTTCCAAATCAGACTGAAGTGCTATTGTGAAAGAAGGCATCTTGCTTTGCTTTTCGTCTGCTTTAAAAGGTAACTAGTGTAACACCGTTGTTTATTTTTCTCACACTGTTACCGTGATATCTGTCATTTGTTTGCTTTGGCAATCCTGCACGCTATGCCTTTTGTGCAGAGATGAGTTATGCGCTGAAGCTCTTATCAAAACAGGACTGGACCAGAAAGCCGAGTGCAATCAGTGTTGTTTCTGTGATCAATCTGAACTCTTAATCCTGATTCATATCTGTAGAGTCCGATTTGCTCACGGGCAAAACCAAGGACTTTCTGGTTTTACCTTTGGGCTTTGTTTGTGTTTTGGGCGGCTTCTCACCGACATAAGAGAACTGGAAATGTGAAAGGATTTGATGTGTACCTCCCTCCTGACAAATGAGTCATAAATATATATTAAGCATTAAAAAGATTTGCTTTCAGAGCAACCCTAGAAGTTAAGAAAAGCTTATTAAAATGCAGAAGCAGAAGCTCAGAGGTGGTTGAGGTCTGGACAGAAGCACCAGGCTCCTACCACAAGCTCACACCCTGCTGCTTTCTGCCAAAAAGCCCAGAATTTCGTGACCAACTAAGATGGCCCCTCAGTTGATCACGTCACTGAGCACACAATCACACTTACTCACTCTCTACCACGTCTGGGCATGCTGAACGCTCCAAACTTGGATCCAGACCACAGGCGGCCATGCTGCAGCTGCAGCATTAAGTACAGGCTGTGAAATTTCCTGCTAAATCATCCTGATGGAGACATAGTGGAAATCATGTCTGAGAAACTGAGTATCTGCTTCCAACAGGCTCTGAGACGGAAATGAAGACAGATTGCAGAATGCAAACAATACAAACAAACAAATTACAAATGAGGGTAGAAAATGAAAAAGGGAATAAACACATTAAAAAACGTGCACATACATGAGCGCAAAAGCAATTATGCGTAACTAAATGCTTCATGTATTTCAAAACATACTTGATGAAGTGAAATAGCCCTTGTGGAAAAATTGTTTCTTGTTCAAAAGTTTCCACAATATTTCAGCGTGTGTTCGAAATCCTAGTAATTATAAAGACATGCTGGGAAGTGTTAGAAAGATGAGTCAGTAGACAGGAGACTTGTGTTTGATCTTCAGATTCTCAGTGCTTATTTGCACTCACAGTAGCTTCAGATCGGCTTTTTTTTCCACAAGCAGAAGTATTACTTCAGAAAGTCTATACCAGGTCATTTGTTAAAATCCATGGCTCGCAAAAAGTGTCGAATCCATGATAAGATCCAGGGATCCCTGAGTGTATTGATTTTTTTAAAAATCCCACGATGGCGGTGGAGGTTACGGTCAACTAGCTGTAAGGTTGTTATGTTTATTATTCATTTCGCATATGCCTAATTGACAGTCACTGGAAATTAAATGGGTTCATCTAAAACTCAGTAAATCCAGATAATAAAACCTGGAAGTGCTGTTAATGACACACATTGTTTCAATTCTACATCTAATAGAGTGAAACGTTTGTTTTTTTTTTTTTATTTAATGGCTCGAATAAATTAACATGATGGTATATATTTGCCCCAATGTTTTTAAAATGACATTTATGCTGTGATCATAAGGAGGTTCTTTCAAATTCTTCTCCTCTAGAAGGTATTCCTGGCTGCAAAACATCAACCTAGAAACATCTATGGCAAAGCATCATGATATGATGGTCCAGTGACTCCAACAGTACCATCTGTGCTGTGTAGCATAAAAGAAATCACAATGTGATTTTTTTTTTATTCTTTATATTTAGCATCAATACAATGGAAAATATTGTCATCATAAATGTCCTAAAAGTTCTGCAGTAAATTTATCTTCAGATATCTTTAGACACTGAATATAAAAAGGTTTCGCAATAATTGATCTTTAGATGCATTTCTAAATAGTTTTAGAAAGCTAGACACATCAATCATGAGGAAACATTTAGTGAGTGTAATTCACTGAGATTTAGGCAGTCATTGATACAAACTTCATTTTTCTTGTTTCTTGGCTATGAACAAGGAATGCCATTCTTCCTACTCAGAGAATTCCAACTATTGAAGGGTGAGGCATCGATGATCCTTACGTTACGGATACGACTCCTATATGAAACACAACTCGCACTGATTTATAACCAGTTATGGATATGACTCCTTTATGAACCGCAACTTGCACCAATTTGTAACCAGTTATGGATGTGACTCCTTTAAGAACCACAACTCGTACTTATTTGTAACCAGTCATGGATATGACTCCTTTATGAACCACAACAAGCACTGATTTGCAACCAGATACAGATATGACGCCTTTATGAACTTCTGCTCAGATTGATTTGTAACCAGTTAGAGATATGACTCCTTTATGAACTCCATCTCACATTGATTTGTAACCAGTTACAGATATGACTCCTTTATGAACCAGAATTCGCACTTATTTGTAACCAGATACAGATATGACTCCTTTATGAACTCCAGCTCACATTGATTTGTAACCAGTTATAGATATGAGTTTCACATAATCTCTCCATGTGAATTTCCTCCAGATTCTCCGGTTTCTTCGCATTTTGCAAAAACATGTTGTTTGGTTTAGTTGTGAATGAGTATGTGAAGATGTGTGAACATGGTGATGTGTGATGGACTGGTGTCCCATTCAGAGTGTATTCCCCGACTCATGCTTCATGTTGCTGGGATAGACTCTGGATCCACCATGATCCTGATTAGGATTGCTGAAAATGAATGAATGAGCTCATACTGTTTAGTAAATCCTTAGAGCCATGATGCATTTCTGAACGCCAACATAAAAAAGCTAATTTGTAACCACTAACTCATATGACTCCTTTACGAACTCCGCCTCATACCGATTTGTAACCAGTTACACTTTTGACTCTTTTATGAACCCCATCTCATACTGATTTGTAACCAGTAATTGATATGACTCAGTACTGTACCCTAACTCACACTGAGTACAGCCTCATGAATCTGCATGGGGTGGAGCATAGGCTTAAGAGGTTGGTGGTCTGGCTAAAGGTTATAGAGTTCGTTCACAGTCTGTGAGCAGTTCTAATCAACGTCAGTACTCAGTCAGAGCCTTCTTTAATAACTTTGTGTACGGGACAAAAGCATGAAGGGAGAATGCAGACCAGAACACTTAGGAAATTCCTCCCTGCCAGAGCAAGGAAAAAAAAGCCCGGATTTGACGGAATGTGTTATAACATTTCCTTCGATTTCTCATCAACCCACACACACAGACACTGTACTTCTGTCGTACCCTCCCTACTCCCCCCATCACCACAGCTGCCCTTTCAAATATCAAGCTAGCCTGCAGGACGGAGAGCAGAAACCAGCTGCAGAGGGGGTGTTGGAAAAAAAAATAAATAAGAAGGCATAGAGGCAGAGGAAAAGAAGCCAAGAGTGGAATAAATCAATGTGATCTATGTCTCACAGTGACCCGATGGAGGAGTTGTCTAATGAGCACATTTATAATCATCCGGACCTTCGCATTATTGCTCACTTCAACGGTCTTAAGGGTCGTTGTGGTTCTGCAAATCACAATGTGGATTTGTTTGTCAGTCTTCTTCTAAAAGATGTACTTATTCTTGCTCATTAGCAAGGTGCTGAAAATTTCAACTACTACGTTGAAATAACTGGAGCATGCTATGGCTGATTGTCTACAAGTATGAAGCTGTAAAAAGTCTGTCGTAGGTTTAAGGATCCACTAGACATATAATTTAGTCCAAAACTAGGCTTAATCTGAGTCTGGAAAACCAGCCTGGTAATTTATACATGTCCGCTGATATACAGTGTATGTCTGTGGTTGGAGATCAAAGTTTGGACACACTCTTGCTCTACTCAAAGCCAGATGACTATGAGACGAATGTGTGTGAAGGCCTTCAGTATCACCCAGACATGAAATTTCAAACAGACATGAATATCTGTAAGGAGGACCTTAATGCATACATGCTGTGCTCCATGTTCAGACTTATTTATGGACAGGACGGACACCAGGAAGCTGATCCGTCTGAAATTTGACTACACATATCACTTTGAGGACCACTATCACACAGAGGCTACTGTATCTCAGTGGAAATATGAATTAGTCAGTAAAAAAATATTTCCACCCTCCTGTTCTATTCACTACTTAGCAAAAGATGTCCCATTAACCCACACCATCTCTTTTAGTGTTTATGTGTTTGGTTCCAATGGTGGAAATGCACTTAAGGTTCCTGAGCTCTTAACCCTAAGCCTAAAATATTCCTATTGTGTATATGCACCTAAGGTTGATGAGTTACTAGGAAAAAAAAAAAACTGTGGAAACCCAGCTAACCTGATTACATTGTCATTACGTAGCCACAACATTTCCTGATTACAGAAGTTTCATCACAGCAACATAACTACTTTTTTGTAGTTAGAAAGTACAGAAAAGTGAAATTTCTATATTGTACCAGCGTAACTCCACAACGTTGTGAATTAGTCACTTTATAGCTACATAACACTGTGACATTGTGAATTGGTACTAGTCATGTTATAGCTATGTAACTTCATGATGGTGTGAATCGACACTAGTCACATTATAGCTAAGTAACTCTGTGAAATTGTGAATCAGTACTAGCCATGTTATAACTATGTAACTTTGTTGCACTGTGAATCAGTACTAGTCACGTTATAGCTACGTAACTTTGTTGCACTGAGAAATCAATACTAGTCTCGTTATAGCTATGTAACTTTGTTGCACTGAGAAATCATTACTAGTTACGTTATAGCTACTTAACTTTGTTGCACTGAGAAATCAGTACTAGTCTCGTTATAGCTACGTAACTTTGTTGCACTGAGAAATCAGTACTAGTCTCATTATAGCTACGTAACTTTGTTGCACTGAGAAATCAATACTAGTCTCGTTATAGCTACGTAACTTTGTTGCACTGAGAAATCATTACTAGTTACGTTATAGCTACTTAACTTTGTTGCACTGAGAAATCAGTACTAGTCTCATTATAGCTACGTAACTCTGTTGCACTGTAAATCATTACTAGTTACGTTATAGCTACTTAACTTTGTTGCACTGAGAAATCAGTACTAGTCTCGTTATAGCTACGTAACTTTGTTGCACTGAGAAATCAGTACTAGTCTCGTTATAGCTACGTAACTTTGTTGCACTGAGAAATCAGTACTAGTCTCATTATAGCTACGTAACTTTGTTGCACTGTAAATCATTACTAGTTACGTTATAGCTACTTAACTTTGTTGCACTGAGAAATCAGTACTTGTCACATTATAGCTACATGAATCTACGACACTGTGAATCGATATGAGTCAGGTTATAACTCCATAACTTTGAGACAATATGTATCTGTACTAGTTGTTTTATAGCTACATAACTTCCTGACAGTGTGAATCAGTACTAGTCACATTGCAGCTATGAAACCATGCAACGTTGTGTATCAGTACTGTCACTGTATAGCTAAGTAAAATTAGCTTGGAATGAATACTAGTCAAATTATAGCTATGTAATTCATGGTGTTGTGAAATGGTACTTGTCACATTATAGCTATGTACCTTTGTAACATTCTGTATTGGTAGTAGTCACATCATGGCAAATTAACTTACATAGTTGTCAGTTGGTAAGCATTAGGTAACATCAGTGTTTACTTTTGTAGATTACTGCAGGTACTTGCATGCTCTGCAGTCCTCATATGCCTGAAGCGGTTTGCAGTTTTTTTTTTTTTAAGGTTGTTTGTTTACATATCGGGGGGGTTGATTACAGTGGCTTAGTGATTGGCATGTTTGCCTCGCACCTCCGGGGTTGGGTGTTCGAATCTTGCCTCTGCCCTGTGTGCGTGGAGTTTGCATGTTCTCCTCATGCTTTGGGGGTTTCCTCTGGGTACTCCAGTTTCCTCCCGCAGTCCAAAGACATGCATTGTAGGCTGACTGGCATCTCTAAATTGTCCGTAGTGAGTGAATGGGTGTGTGAATGTGTGTGATTGTGCCCTGCGATGGCCTGGCACCCTGCCCAGGGTGTCCCCTGCCTTGTGCCCCGAGTCCCCTGGGATAGGCTCCAGGTTACCCCACGACCCTCTGTAGGATAAGCGGTAAGGAAAATGGATGGATGTATGGATGTTTACATAACCATGATTTCAGGTAAATCAAGTTATATCAGTGTACAAAGTTAAAAATATATATATATGCACAACAGTAAATCAACTACTAAACAGAATAAGAAAAAGTTCCTGTGGTTGAAACACACCTAAAGTTCCTGAGTTCCTGAAATATTCATGTGGTGGAAATGCAACTAAAGATGCGAAGTTCAGGAGTATGTCATGTCCATCTTCGTTGCTCTTTCGTGACTTTTGCCTTCATTTTAAACTCCCAGGAGAGAGTGATTACAGAGTTCGCTGATGACTTTCATAATTCATAACAATCAGCCACAGTCTAAACACACATCGGGGCAGCGTTAGGGCACGTTTCCTTCTGCATATTTCATTTCCCGTTCATTTTCTTTACTTTGTTTTAGTCTTCAAGCGGGGTCAGGTAGAATGGAATGGCACAAGATGAAGAGGTCTCGGAGTTATATGTGAAAATATATCTAATGGAATAATGGGTTCAGTATGCATACTTGAAGGAAACCATATGAAAGGGGCCAGACAAAGGACCTTCTGTGTTCCAACTGCAGTGCGACCACACCCCCTTTTCCCCCTTTTCCTAAGTCCCAGAGAGAGGGGACGAGAGAGAGCGAAACACAGAGAGAGAATGAGAAAGAATGAAACGGATGATGAGAGAATGAGAGAGACAGAAAGAGAGAAAAGAGAGTGAAAGGGAGGAGAAGAGGAGGAGGGTCTGGAAAGCTGTCTCACACACATACGCACACACATACACACACACACACACACACACACACACACACACACACACACACACACACGTGTGCACACACACAAACACACACTTCCACACAGGGAAGCCCAGGAGAGTACAGGTGAGTCTCACCTCCTCTTTGCTAATGTTGAATTTGTTGTAATATCTTCACAGCTTCCTGCATCACCTGTTGAATTTTAGTGGCTGTATATTGAATGTAGCCATCTGGGAAGAAAGCATGTGTTTACCTTCTGTGTGTATGTTTGCCGTCGCAGAAATATTTTGCTCGGCTCGTGGAGGCTCTTTCTCACTTAGCTGGAGATAAACAGGAGCTTGCTGGGTCGCAGCTGTTCTCAGATCAGTGATAAACTGGAGTTTTGTGTGAGTTACTGTTTGTGTTTTTGCTGTGTCTGTTCTCAGGACAGTAGCACTGAGTACCAATATGTGTCGTCTGTGTGTTTGTGTGTTTGTGTTCTGCATGTTCATTCCTAGCCCTGTGAAAACGAACAGTTTCTTTGTCCTGCTGGTGTGTGTGTGTGTGTGTGTGTGTATGGAGAGAGAGAGAGAGAGAGAGAAAGAGTTGGCTTGGCGCCTCTCCTCCAGTCAGTAAAAAAGCACCAGATACTGTATATCTGCTTGTGGTGTGTGTGTGTGAGATCTTTGTGTGTTTGTACATGTGTGTGGGTGTGTGTGTGTCAGGTCAGAAACATCTTGACTCTGTGTGTGTGTGCGCGTGCGTGTGTGTGAGGTCAGTAACAGAACCAGATACATTAGCATCTTGACTGTGTGCGTGTGTGTGTGTGTGTGTGTGTGTGTGTGTGTGTGTGTGTGCGTGTAATAGCAGAACCAGGATGGGCGGAGTTCAGTAACAGTAGAGTTTTTTGCGTATTAGCTGCAGGTGTATCTTAGCAACCATAATGACTTAAACACCACAGCAGGCAGACGGTCCACTGAGCATCTGCCTCCGCTTCGTATCATCTTCATCACTCCTCTGTGTTTCTGTAATGACTACCTGCTGGAGTAAACAAGGTCAGGTCAAGCGACAGTTTCCACTCAGGGCTTCTGTCTGTTCCAGTAACCCTTTTCGTCGCGTGTTAGGCGTAAAAGTGTTTTAATGTGATGTAAAGGTAATAAGAAATCCAGAGGATGGACTCTGGACAGATATTCATCCACATAAACACGGTCTGTATTTGGCTGTGCTGGGAGCTTACCGATTTCAGACTGAGAAAGGGGCGGAGTGAAGGAGTGTTAGAGTGCGTCTAAAAAATGACTGACAAGAGGCACATCCAAACAAAAACAAGACTTCTGGACCAGAAGGCACTTTCTTTTCTCAGGATTTTCTCAGCCACAGTTTTTTCAAAATCATCATATCATGATACACGATACAATATGTATCCCAATATACAATGTCTACAAAAGTAAATTACTTTAAACTTAAGAACTTTAAACTTAAAAATGTCTGCAAGAATAGATTACTTTAATCTTAAGAACTTAAAAAATAAAATGTCTGCGAAAATAGATTACTTTAAACTGAAAATGGTAAAAAAAATTCTAATAAATTTAACAAATTAAAATAAAAAAACAATTAAAAAAATACATTTTGACAATTTTAAAGGTTCAGCACAAAATTTTAACATCAAATCAGCTGCTCCAAATCAGAATTTTAATTGCTATTTTATAAAAAAAAAAAATCCACTGTTATCGCACGGTCTGAAACCAACTCATATTGATTTATAAGGATGTTCATGAGGAGCATTGCTGTCTTTTTTTGTTGGTAATGAAAAAAATGTATATAATTTATTCGTAATGTAAAGCTGGCCAGTCAAACAGTTCAAAGCTTTATACAGATTGTGTATACAAACCTGTCCCAAAGCAAATTTAGCTAATTCTGCATCCAGCTTCACCAGTAACACTCCATCATGGAAAAGTCTGTTAAAGAATCGACCAAGATTTTATTGGCCTGTCATATTTATCTCACAGAGTGTGAGGAGAATTAATCCTAAAAGACCACTGTTATCGCAGTCACGACAACGATGTAGTCAAAAACGGAAAAGTTTTTCTCTTGCGTTTTCAAAAAGTTTCACGTATACACGACAACGTTTTCAAAACGATTCGCGTTTACACACATCCGCGATAACGGCCAAAGACGCTGTATTACGTATGCCAGGCCAGTAGTTGGCGCTGATGTGTATTTAGAATTTGTCGTGTGTATATGATGCGTCTCCGCTGTTGGGTGTAATATTGGTGAAGTAAATCCACACTTTGCTGAAGAAGCGTTAGCAAACTCTTGAGCAGCAAAAACACTAGCGTGTACTTGCACTTGGAAACACGTTTTCAAAAATATGCATTTTCAGTCCCCAAAACGCCGTTGTCGTGTAAACGAACATGCAAAACGCATAAAAAAGTTCCCCGTTTTTGGCTGAAAACGTTGCCGTGTAAACGGCCCCTAAAACAGACTTCCTGGATAACAGTGTCCGGAACCATATAAGCAGTTCTGCCAGTTAGAGCTATGCAAAAAGTTATTATGATGCTAAGCCAGTAGCTATAGGCTACTCTTGTTCAAAAAGAAGCGGCAAACTTCAAACACTAAAGGTGTATTTTCATTTTTGGCTTTTTTTTTTTTTTTTTTTTACTTCTAACGTAGTAGTGTGTAGTGTATGTGTTTATTCAGGATACATTAAGAAACACAGCTTGGTGGCTTTATTTCTGTCATTTTAAAGTATCCGGTAGGGTTGTCAGTTTGAACCGATGGTTTGAAATATAGCCGATTTAATCCCTTGTAAAAGATTTCCTGGAAATGTCCATTTTGTTCCCAAAGCTTAACCAGGAATTTTTATTTGACATGCACATAAGCTGTATTGCTACTGGGGACAAGCACATTGTGCACCCTCTTGTTAATAACCTAATTTCTTCCTGGTTCTTTGTGTCCCAGCTTTTGCCCTTAGGTAGTATGTACCATCATCAGTAAGCTTTTCAGAAGTCTGGAGCTCAGCACTTTGGTTATCTGTCACCATCAAGGACAAGCCGAGGCATGCTGGTTATCACAAGCTCTCTGAACATTACCGGCAAGGAATGCCAGCTTTGCAGAGTAACCCCCAAATTATTTTTCAAGGCATTTATAGGTGCTTGAAAGGGGCTTTGTGCGTATGTGTGTGTATGTGTGTGTATATGTGTGTACGATGAGAGAGTCAGGTCATTGTGAATGACTGAATGAGATCCAGGCCCAGCAGGCTGTAATGGATCCAGGAGATTAAAGCAAAGTCTGTCATAAACCACAGTCAGCCACCATCTCGTCACACACACACACACACACACACACACGCACACAGACGATTACACTGTAACATGTGTACCTTTAAATCAGCAATGTCAAACAAGCGAATGGAAACATAGCAATGGAAAAGGTACATAAACCAGACATGTCCAACTCATTAGCTGAAGTTAATGGGCTTGTATAGGTGGAGCACTTTTGGCAGCGTGAATTCATGAGTGTGTGAAGTAAAAACAAATAGCTGGAGAGCAAACAGCTTAGCTCACCGTACAGACATGTATTTTTGCTTCACAAAACTGATAAGGCTCACACACTCACTGCAGGCTTCAAGATGAGTAATTACCTCCACTGTTTACCTTATCGCCTTCCTGATGGGTCCTGATACAAGATCTTTGGGGGACTTTGAGAAAAACATGAACGCCGCAGGTGTGGTTATTACATTTAAGGATCTACAGATTGAGATTTGATATCTGGTCATGGGTTCCAACAAGTTCACATTAAAAAAACATCAGCTACATCAAAAAAGAAACGGCAAGCAAAGTCATATCGATTCATACAATGATTACAGAAAGTTAAATCAAGAACCCTTAAAGATGCTTTGGCTTGTTCCAGTTGAGGGTTTTCATATCAGAGATGGCTCCAGCTGGCACTTTTTGAGATATCCTCGAGGAACCCTGTTTAACGGTGTTAAATTGCAGACTGCATAATGCGATGCTGTAGTGGGCTCTTCATCAGAACTTGAAGTCAGGGTTATTTGTAAAACACATTTAAAAACAACATGTTGACCACGGTACTGTACAAAAGAGAAAGAAATGTCACTGAAGCTAATAAAATAAAGTAACAAATTCATTAAAAAATGCATACAATTTTTGAAATAGAAAAAAAAGAACCAGATGTTAAATAAATAGCAGATGTCAAAGTGCACACCTTGGCATCACAACACACTTCACACATTCAGTTAAAACACACCACCTGATAAATGGGGATTAAATTTGCCACAGGCAGGTTAGTTCTGTTAATTTACCAGCCTCATTAGAAGGTAACTCTACTGCTCATCAAACGATTCAAAGTCTGTGTGTTCTATGTATGTTCTTCAGTGTGTATGCAGGGTGTCTGAAAGGACAGGAACTAGTGAGGATATGTTGAGCAAATATGCCTGAATATGTAGGGAATAAAAGAAGGATGTTACTACTGCCATCTCATATCTCCAGGGTCCCCGGGTCGAACCTGAGCTTGTGGAGTTTGGGTTACATGGTCTCCCTGTGGGCTTCCTCTGGGTTCTTGGGTTTCTTGCAATCTCCCAAAACATGTCAGTAGATACACTGGCAATGCTAAGGTGCAAATGAGTGGGTGAAGTGGGTTTGAGTGTGTTTGTCCCATCCAGGGTATATTCCTACAGAGAAAAACAAATCCAAGAGAAAAACAAATCCAAACTTTTCTGGATCCAAGGTTTCTATACCCTGGAATGGTGTCCATTTCAGGGCACAATGAACACACAGATTCACACCTAGGGCGAAATTAGAGTAGACAATCCAGGTACAGGTTTTTGAAAGGTTGGAGGAAACTGGAGAACCCCGAGGAAACTCACACAGACAAAGGAGGACATGCAAAACTCTACACAGACAGTAACCCAAGTTCAGGGTTGAACCAGGAACCCTGAAGATGTGAGGCAGCAACGCTCACTGTGCTGCCTTCACAAAAATCCAAATAGCTGTCCAAATCTAAATAGACCAAATAGTTACAAAGTATGAGATAATGTTAACACTTGCAAACAAATCTGTCTACACACCTATGTAGGTAATTAGAAACTAGCATTTTTTTTTCCCCATTTTGAATGGTTGCATCCTTAAACATTTTCCTCTGAACAAAATCCTCTTTGAACATCTTGTTTTAAGATGTTTGAGTTTGGGTACCGAAACAGCTTTTGACCTTTGAATTCTAGGCTCAAAGTAATAAATGTTAATGGCTCCCATCAATGGTCCTATCTCCTGATAGCATATCTGAACAAAGCAGCTGCTCTTCAGTCTCTGACACCAGAGAGCGCACAGAGAGCGCTGATCTGAAGCCCATTGTGATCAAGTGCTTGAGTCGATTGTCTTTTGCTTAGGGATAACAGCACAAAGAGGCACTCTGATGCTATTGCGTCTGATCACAGGAAGAGCCGGAAGAGCCTCGCTCGGTCCCTCAGTGTAAGCTCTAACTGCTTTTAACAGGGTGTGAAAAGAGGTGATCATGGTAAATGTCACCTCTGTAACTCAAGTGCCCTCAGGCTCAGGTTCAACAGGATACAGGAGACCATAGTGCAGGTTAGAGGTCATTTACGCCCTGTGGATTGTTTTCTCTTTCTTTTTTTTTTTTCCTTAACTTGAAACTCTGCCTCTAAAAGCATGGATCTCGGTGCTTAAGAGAAGTCAAAGGGCTTAGCCCTTTTTTGGCACATTCTTGGGACGCGTTCAGCTTTGGATTTGAAACCCTCCCTGCTTTCATGATAAGGGATAAAGCTTTGTCAAGTTTCAGTCTTTAATTGGCCGACACCTTGTTCCTTTTGACACCCTTTCCTTCTCCTTGCTATTAATCCAAGAGGAAATGGCTGTTGTAGTGTGTATTTATTACACGAGTAGGAAATTCATTCCATTCTTTCCACTGGTACTTCAATGGGAGTGGTGTCCTTCTCAAATGATGAAAAATGAATGTTAATAAAGACCAAATGATCTTTTTAGTTTAATATGAAGCAGAGCCATATTTGCCACACCTCAAGAGTTCAGATAATAATACTTCCTGATACATCATGTACTATTGCTTTCTGAGTCTAACAGCTCATATCCCTTTCTGTTTTAGGTGGGAGTGGATTAGAGGAAAACCAAGTTCATCTCAACATCCTAGTGAAGTCAAAACTTTAGGCTCAATCTGGAGAAACCATCTGCTTCAGTCTGCTTCGTCTCATTGGACCTAATCTGAAGAGAGCAAATAAACCCAACACTGAGTCTGACACTGATTGAGAGAACACACACGGTTTAAAGAAGTCACCCAGGGAGATTTCTGTCAGTGATGTGAGAATATAGAGGGACTGTTACAGCGAGTCGCTGTTTATAATAGAAACATAATGTATAAAGAATAATAATCCTTGTTGAAATGTGAATTATTTGAAGAGTGACGCTCGGAAATTTGTGTGACCTTTCCAGTGAATAGTGCTTTCATGCTCTAATGAAATTACAGCAAGCTACAGTACGTCACCTTTCTTTTGAGACATTGTTGGTATTCTCTTTTGAGAACTGTGACCTGCCTGGTGCAGACTGTGATATATGAGCAGGGGAGTGTTTGGGGACTGAGAGAAGAAAGAGAGGAAGAGAAATGTCTGGATCGCTGAGGAAAAACAAACCCGAAGAGAGCTGTGGATGGTGTTTCAGCTTTTACCGGATCTGCAGTGGAGCACATCGCAAATTGTGAAATTTCTTTGGCTGTTTTCCATTGGAACTGGCCCAGGGTACATCTAAAGGAATCTCCCAGGACTTTACTTTTAGAATTTGAGTAATATTGCGTGGCATCAAAAGTAAAAGTGCATCTCTGTCTTGCTGCTTTATGGACTGAAGGACTTGCAGGCTGAATCTGTAACTCCGATTTTGCTGTTATTTTTGTTTTGCTTTGAAAGGAGAGCAGCACTTGAAACCCTCCCTTCTGGCCATCCTGACCACCCATAAGGCACAAATCTTAGTCAAGCGCAGGCACGCAGGAAAACCGGACCCTCTAGACCAAAAACCTTTGCTTTTTTTTAATCCCTTAAAGTAGCCACTCTAGAGCAGGGAGATGGAAAGAGGACACAACCCTGTCAAGAGAGGGATCAGCTGGACTGGGCACGGTACCACAACCCATGGTACCATGATCTCATGTGAGGAAAACACAGACAGGAGTGGAACTGATTCCTGGGAAAAGGAGAAACACAGCTGGGTGAAAGCGAAGCCTCTGCTGACCTCCAGCACTGGTCGCCCAGTGCGGAAAACAAGTAAATATTTTCTTCAGTTTCTTGCTTATTACCTCCTAGATGGCCAGCTTGCAACAAGACAAAATGCCCTTGTAACTAACTACAGGTTTGGTTGAAACATTTGGAAATCCTGTAACATAGCTGCTCTGTTTAGGACAGATTATGTAGGAAATCTACCTACTCCACATTTGGTAGAATCTTTAAAAACCTTTAGAGGCATTTATCTCAGTTTCAGTATTAGTGTAGTTACTGCAGTTTGCCTTTACATTACAGAAAGGGGGGTTTTGTATCTGATAAAACTGGTGCATTGGAATAAATCACATCAGCAATCAAAAACGTGGCTGTTTCGTTAAAAGGTGCAATAGTCGATTTTTCAAAATTCCTTCCTTAACAAAAGTTTATTAAGTCACTGAGAAAACTCGTTTGAAAAACGGACTTCCAGTGTCGATCTCTCGTTTGTGTTCGAATATCAGTCATTCTATAGACACTATATGGGCCACCTGAGATACTGGGGGCGGAGCTTTGTGGACATGGGTGGGAATCATTCAAATGTCAAACCCATCTAAGTGTTAGAGGCATAATTTAAAAAAAAAACAGACTAATCTTACCTAACACACCTTTAACATCAGAGCAAGATGAGGTGGTCCAGTGCTGGATTTCTTATAGTTTCCTATAGTTGGATGGATATGTCATTATCGGCAAAAAGTCACATTTGTGGTTGACAGGAATGCGGAGAGAGAACAGATCACCATCCCCACGCCCTCGCTGGTCAAACTTCAGAGCGTGTTAAATATTAACATCTGTTTCCTTGTGGCCAAAAAGCAGATTTTCTGTACTGTAATGCTGTAATGGCCCTCACTCTCCCATGCCGCAGAACCACTGACCGTAATGCGAGAGCCAAAAAGAGTTAGCTGGAAGGAAGCATGATCAGGAACGCAGATGAACGCTCGCCCTCATTGCATTCACTCTTGCGTGGGTGTTGTGCAGATGGGAAAAGCGTTAAAAGCAGCCCCGCATTATAGACATCGTGCAGCTGTTATTAGGCAGCTGTGATTGACAGCCGTTGTGTTTCACTCTAATGTCAGCTGGTGAGTGCAACATGCGGGATGTAGACAAAGATGATGTTATCACGTTATATTGGTCCCAGCCAGTTTCCAGAACAGAAAACCAATGACAAACTTAAACGACTCTGAGAAAACACATGCATAAACACTCTCTTTCTCCCTCAGTCCCTGGCTCCTCATTCTAAATGGAATAATATGTTTACACAATATAACGTATAGCATATAGACCTGTTGTGTTTCCCGACTGTGTCTCATGTTTTGGCCTTTGTCCAGACTTTTTAAACACATTAAACAGACCTGATATTTAGCCATGTGATTCAGAGCTCTGCACTTTGCACTTGCAAGAAAAACAACCCAACCTGGCAGGTTGACTTGAAGTAAAGGTATCTATAAAGTAATATGTTTCTAATTATGATTAAAACCCCTCATAAGTGGAATGGTCCAGATAAACCGAGTCTGTTTTCCTAAGCAAACCCTGGTGCATCATTAGAAAATGCAGAATGCAGTAAACATAGCGACATCTGATTCACAGCTGCATCTTCTGAAATTTAGCCTTATTAAAGTAAAGTAGGATTTTTGTGGGTAGGAATGCATGGGGAAAACCCTAAGTAACATTTTTTTCTTCCTCCTTACACACACACACACACACACACACACA
>CM040983.1:4433756-4471706 GCA_022985145.1 Pangasius djambal | reverse complement strand
TCTCTCTCTCTCTCTCTCTCTCTCTCTCTCTCTCTCTCTCTCTCTCTCTGTCTGTCTGTCTGTCTGTCCCTCTTCCTCTCTCTCTCTCTCTCTGTGTCTGTCTGTCTATCTTCCTCTCTCTCTCTCTCTGTCTGTCTCCATGTCTGTCTTCCACTCTCTCTCTCTCTCTCTGTCTCTCTGTCTGCTTGTCTCCCTGTCTGTCTATCTTCCACTCTCTCTCTGTCTGTCTGTCTGCTTGTCTGTCCATCTTCCACTCTCTTTCTCTCTGTCTGTCTGTCTGTCTGTCTATCCCTCTCGGTCTCTCATTTCTTTTTATCCATCTGTCTTACGCTCTCTTTTCATTCCCGTGTCTCTGATTTCTCTCTATATATCTTCTCTCTCTCTCTCTCTCTCTCTCTGTCCTCTTTTGCTTCTCCTCCCTCCTTTCTCTTCGTTTCTTACTTTTTGCTTTCCATCTGTCTCTTTTCTGTCATATGACTCTCTCATTCTCTTCATTTCTTCATATCATCTCTCTCTCTCTCTCTTTTTCATTGTTTCTATTTTCCTCTGTTTATCTCCGCTTATCCCTGTCAGCCCTTTAAAAAACCCACATCTGTCTGTCTCTCATCTCGTCTTTTTACGTCTCTCTCTTACATTCTTGCTGTCTGTCCTTCTTTCCTTTGGTTTGTCACTCTCTCTGTCTGTCTCTTTTGCTCGCATGCTTTCTGTTTTTCTCCTCTCTCAGATTTCTCGTCTTCCCCCCCCCCCCTTCTCTCCCTGCCAAATTATGGTGTTTCTTGCTCTGTGTTTCTCCCTATCTGTTCATCTGTCTGTCTCTCATTTCTTCTTTTTTTATCTGTCTGTCCTCCTTTTCTTCTCTCTCTCTCTCCCGCTCTCTCCCCCCCCCCCCCCCCCCTTCCTGATTTATGGTTCAAATTAACAACCTGAAATATTTTTTCTATCCGTCTTTCAGTCTCACTCTTCTTCATTTCATTTCTCTCTGTCTCTGATTTCTCTCTATCCATCTCCTCTTCTCTCTTCTCTTCCGTTCTCTCTCCAGGAGACAGTACCACTTAAAATATACGGGCTGTTATCTCTGTCTGTCCCTTTATATCCTTTATGTCCTCCTTTATATCCATCTCTTTCCATTTCTATCTGTCTTACTGTCTCTTTCTCTTTTCTTTCTCTCAGTTCTTTCTCTCTCAGACACCTCTCTATCCATCCATATGGTTCAGAATGAGATATGAACCCTGAGTTCTCTTTCCCTCTCTCTCTCTCTCTCTCTCTCTCTCTCTCTCTCTCTCTCTCTCATTTCTCCTTCTTTCCTCCTGTCTCACTCTTTCTCTTCTCTGCCACTCTCTATATCTCGGATTCCTCTCCTTTCATCTCATCTTTCTTTCCTGATTTATGATTCTGGTCTTCATCAATCTGTTTTTCAATTCCTCTCTCTCCACTCTCCACATTTTTATGTCTCTCCTGATTCTTTTCCATTCTCTCCTGTTTCTGTTTATCCATCATTTCTCTCCCTTTCCACTTCACGTCCTTTCTCCCATTTCATCTCTTTCTTTCCGTCTCCCTCGTTCTCTGTTTATCTTCATGACTCACAGTTTTTATCCATCACTTTCCCTCTGTTTCTCTTCATCCATCTGGCTGCACTGTATATCATATTTGCCTTCTCTCTCTCTCTCTCTCTCTCTCTCTCTCTCTCACCCTGATGCATGCTTTGCTTTGACTATCCGTGTGTGTGTGTGTGTGTGTGTGAGTTCAGTGGTGTTTATTTACGTAAGATCCTGCCCTGTTTGATGCCGAAGCTCCTTTGACCCTGCCTAAACCTACTCAGAAAGTCTTCCCGCAAAGATCTAAATGCTCCACTCAGATTTGATTGCGTGACACGGCTCAGGGTTTCGCTCGGACTGACAGAGGCACTCACACGCCAGCCTACCAGACATCCCGTGCAGGGGCTTAAGGGCCAAAAGCTTCACCTCCCACAGAGCTACATGCACGATCAATTAGAGCTGTGTAAAGGAAACAGACTGCGTTTGCACTGAAGTGTTTAACAACGCTTAAACTGCCAATACAACAAGGTTTAAATCGTCAGTACTCACGAGTCAGTCGCCTGCTCCGTCCTCTGTGAGGTCGCTCTCAGTGTTCTGCAGCTCAGGATGGCACTCGGGTCCGGAAGATTATTATAAAGATATTTTCATGGTGCGTGTTTGATTTTTCTGTAAACGTATCATGATTATTATTATTATTATTATTATTATTATTATTATTATTATTATTATGTAACATTGGGCTGCACAGTAAATCTCAGTTTTAATCCTCTTTATTTTCCTCTAATTGACACGAATATTAATTTAATCATAATTATTAATAATGATTAATTATTAAGGAATAATTAATAATAAGGAATGCTCCCTAATCATACGTTTTAACTGGTTTTGCTTTAATGAGAGGTAGCACGATACCATGTTTTATTTTATTTTTTCTGTATCCATCTCGCCTTCTGTTTCTCTGTCTCTCTCTCTCTCTCTGTCTCTCTGTCTCTGTCTCTCTCTTACACACACATACACACACTCTTTTCCTCTTTGCTGCTCATCTCCTTTCTTCTTCTCTCCATCTTTTTTTTTTTTTTTTTGCTAACTGTCTGCCTTCTGTCTGTCTCTCCAGTCTCACATCACTCCCTCATTCTTTTCATTTCTTTATGCCATGTCTTCTCTCTCTCTCTCTCTCTCTCTCTCTCTCTTTCTCTCTCTCTTCAGTTTTCACTTTCAGTTTTCATGTGGGAGGTGGGAGGAAACCGGAGAACCCACGATGAGAACATATGAAGCTGCACACAGACAGTAACCTGAGCTCAGGTTCGATTTACGTTTAGACAGCAAAATAGTAAATAGGAACGATTTACTATTCAAAGACGACAAGCTTCGCTGAAAACGTTAGTAAATTATACTGAAACTACAAACACAAATTATTCTGGTTGCACAAAGTCTTCACTAATCACACTTCTTCGTGACACTCGTTTGTTCGGTCATCGCTCGGTCAGAAACCAATTTTTTTGCTCATTCCCTGACTGTCCTGCTGCCGTCACAGATCACATAAACTCTTATATTCTTAATATTACGTTTCTCCACGAACGTGAAATAAAATAATTCTAAGTATATAAGCCCCACTATTAACGGACAATAACAATATGTATGTGAAATTATTAACATCTTACAATGGCTCTTACAAACACCAATGAAGCCAGTCATAGGAAGTGTACATAAAAGCTTAAGATAATATTAAGCTAGATGAGATCATAGTGAAGCCAAACTCTCAAGGCCAAAGCCGAAGGAATTTTAATTGCAGTGCGTGCTGTGTAAAGATGTGTCAGGACACTGGTGCAGCTGGGTAAATGTGTAAGGCCTTGGTGTCTGGGAGCGAATGCCACAGACCCAAGCGGGGAGATTTCTCGGCAGTTCAGGAATGCTGAGTGAGGGAACGGAGCCGCATGCTAAAGGAAATACTTTGTGCAGCATGGAATGGCAGCTCTTAAGCCTAGACAGTAAAACCACTGCCATATTCAACAGAAAGTTAACTGTCTGACATCCCTCTTTGCCAAACTATTAACAGAGGCTCATTTGTTTAATTTGGAATAGCAGAACAACATACTAATAATTTCACCTTATTTCACCTAAAACGTGTTAAAAGTGTTCATTATATCATTGCAACCTATTCAAGATAAACAAACACTTGCTGACATCTTGCTTTTTTTTTAATTTTTAATTTTTATTTTTTATAATATATCCTTTACTTATAAGACATGCTTTTTAGAATGAACTCCCTTCAGGGGAATTACTTTAAATACTGGCCAAAGTGTGAAAGTTGACAATGCAGCGGTTTCTACATGTTTCTTTAAGAAACCTGAGTTAGTATTGAACATGTGGCAGCCAAGTGTTATGTCATAAAATGTAACAGCCAATCAGGTTCAAGATAGAGTACATAAGCAGGCCAGGCAAAATGCTGCTTGTATTGTGTTATTTCATGCATGTAGGGCTGGGAGCATTTCCAATTTGCGTTTACAGAATCAGGATTGTTTCATGTGTCTTTTTTATTGGGACCTCTATGCAAATAAATGTATTCAATAAAGAAATAATGTTATGATTTTTAAAACAAGTTTTTCCATTGACCGTATTGCCAAATTTGGTGTTTTGAATCAATGAATTGTTCAAGGGATGTGCAGTGGAGGTAAGTTACTGAAATTGTCTTTAACACACAGAGAAACTTGCTGTGAGGCCTTGCTATTAGGATGTCCCATATGGCTGAAATACAGGCAAATCCCAAATTCTCATGACAGTAATGAGAGAATAATGAAAATAAAGACAGCGTAGGAGTCCTCAGGCCTCCATCAGAGACACTCTAATGCAAAACAGGACCAAGCCAGGGTATGTATCACCCTGGGTCGATGCTGTTAGAGAGCAGCTAATCAGAACCACATGCTGCAGGAACAATTATATGGGTTTTAAAATAGTATATAGCTCACCAGGATCATGAATAGTCAGTGTTTGGCAGTTCACAGTGAGCTGGACATTTACAAGCTTTGCTGAGCAACACCTCACACAAAGTTCCTTGTCAACTGAAAAAGAAAATGCATGTGGGCTAGACCATGCGCCTCAGGCATAAGTGATGAATTCATTGTACAGACATCGTATAACATCTTATTTTCTTTTGACTGCATTGCTCTTCTGTAATTGCAGATCTTGGCCGGAGCGCCAGTTTGTCTGAAAAGGAGCTGAAGGAAGCAAGGACACGAAGTCAGATCATTGCTGCACAACTGACTGTGCCGTCGAACCCCAACTCCCGAGGCGTCCAGCTCTTCAACCGCCGCAGAGAGAGAGTGAATGCCTTCACACTCGTGAGTGTTGCTGGAGGAGGAGAAGGAAGCCACCAAGAGTCCCACAATGAACCTGACTCACCTTCTCCAAGCACATTAACATGGAACAGGGAGTGTTCGACTGACAGCCAGTTCAAAGACTTGAAACATAAAAGAAGTGAAACACAGCTCCGGTGGCCTACTGTCGTAACACACAGCAAGGCACATAAAATGGAGGAGGCTGGGGAGGTGCCGTGTGAAGTGGGAGACAGTGTGCAAGAGAGGCATTTTCTCCCTGTAAATGATAAGGATGAAGAGATTCCTGAGCATGAAGAGGCAGGGAAGGATGTCACCTCTAGTGGTGACAATAGTCCTGCTGTTCCTAATCCTAACCAAGAGCATGTGCAGGAAGTGCAGCTAAATGGGGCATATGAAAGCCCTTTGGAGGCTCTTAAAGCCATCCCAAATGGAAGCCACAGCACTGAGACCAATAGTAAAGCAGATGGCTCAGCATCAAAGCAGTCGTCATTCACCAACAGGACAGCTCGGCCCTTTTTTTCCCCTGTTACGGTGAATTCGACTGGAGCCAGCAGTCTCTCTCCAGACATCCCTCTTGCCCCGTCCTACTCCACTCCTCCGCTTCCAGCTCAGTATGAACCACCTGCTACTGCATATTCTGGCCAAGAACCTCCAACTTTTGTTAAACCGGGTTTTGTGGTATCCTCCAGACAAGTGTTCTCCCCTCCACCTCCAGCTCCTTCGTACCCAACCCCTCCACTTCCTGGCTACACAAGCCTACCTCCATCTATCCCATCTGATCCTCCTCCACCATCAGCCATGTCTCCCCCTCCATCACCTGCCTACTACACTCCCTTGACCACACCAAGCTCCACCTATGTCCCTCAGCTACTGGCTGACAGGAGGTCAGTGGCGCCCATTTGCACGGGCATCCTAAATGAAGGCCGAAGTAGACGGTCTAGCCGCAAGCCTATGTTTACATTTCAGGAAAAGCCAAAATTATCTCCGAATCCTGAGCTCCTGTCTCTAGTCCAGGGAGCAGATGAGAAGAAAAGAGGCAGAGGACAGGCAGAAACACCTCAGGAAGAGGAGCAGTTGGCTCTAGGGGCAGAGGCCTCCAATTTTCTGGTCAAGGATGAGAGTGGTGTGGAAGAGGCCTTAGTGCCAGAGTGGGCCTCAACACTGAAAAGCTCCAGAACTCGAGCCAGGGCAGAGCACAAGCCTGAGCAAGCCCTAACCAATGCATCTGGCAAAGGAGCAGAGCTGTTTGCCAAACGCCAGACCAGAATGGAGAAATATGTTCATGAAAATGCAGAGGGACTAAGATCGCTTTCTCCCACCACGTCTCTGCCTCCCTCATGGGTGTATCCGTCAAACATGCCCGGCCGAGTCAAGGCCATGATTAATGCCTCCAACATCACTGCAGAGATTGACTCAAAGACTCTCCAATCCCAACATGCCACACAGAAAAAGAATGTGCCAGCAAAGGCACCAGTACCAGCTCCAGTCCTGGAGAACCCGACATTGGAGAATGGCTGCAGTAGAGTGGAAATGGAGCTGTCCCGGCACCAACCTTACCAGCTCAATTCATCGCTGTTCATCCTCAACCCAACCAGAGACCCTATAAGCACTCTTCCCAAAGCAGCACCCCCTCCCAAACCTGTGGTGATGGGATCCTCATACTCCAAACAGACCTCTCTTGCAGCTACCCCTATCCCAACCCAGTATGACTCACATGCCTACAGGTCGGCCCATTGCTTCTCCCCACCCATGATGCCTCTGGAATCGGTGAGCAGGGGTGGGACCACCCCTGTATCAGGTTTGGCTCCTGAGCGTGTGACTTCTTCTCGGTCAATCATACAGGCACCAAAGCCCACCTTCTCAACCAAGAAAGCTGGGATTACCCCACAGGTGTGGAAGCCAACCTTTTTCTTCTAGTCTATTTTTCTTCTTCCAGAACTTCCACTGCTTTTGTTCACTCTGTATTCTCAACAGACTAAAGGAAAACATGCACAGAGGCTTAACAGGGAATAACTGAGCTCCTTATGTAGTTTTAGCTGATGAGCAGGCAGGAGAAATGTTAGGAGTGGTTCCAGGAAAATGAAACAGCTATAAACGCTATAGATTATTTTCACACTGAGACAGTTTATTATTCTCTCCTGGCTCCCAAAATTCCTTCTGCCCCTGATTAAATGATGAATTGCGTTTGGCTATAGTTTATTTTCCCAGTTTGGCATGGCGAAGCAATAACTGTCAGGTGGTCTGCTGAGAAATGCATAAAGGTTGGTCATCAAAGGGCCATTTCATGTCTTGTGGACTATAGCTCCCACTAAATTTGCATCTTATTTTAGGACATGTCATTAAAAAAATGCATGGGCAGTTCTCTCAGCTTAATTTAAATATCTTTTAGCTGAGATGGCAGTATGTTTTCTTGCTCTTTTTTCTAGAATTCTAGGTTAACTTAAGCCTTCTAGGTTCCTCTAAAGCACTTTAGCAGATGGTGTTTCTGGTTTATGATGTACGATTTGTAATTTAATAAGAGCACACAGACATGAAAGAAGGAGTGAGCATACTCCTTCAACATCTCTTAACTGTATACTTGTAATTATGCTGTGTGGTTGCTTATGAAATGTAGCTGCAGGATGACAGTTTTAGTCTAGTTTTAATAATGCAATGAAGCAATAATTCTATATAAAGGTTATTTCTGCATGTTTATATGACTGGAGACAGGCAGACTGTGTTGTCTTGCAAGATCTTCAAAACAGCCAGATTTTAGGTTGATTAGAGTTACAGTGTGTAGTTTCTGCTCTTTTTTGTATTTCTTTATTTCATTGTTCTCTGATGCTTTCTTTTCCTTTCTTCTTGATTAAAGCACAACCCAACCCGCACTCTATGGATTCTTTGTCCTTTTCACAATGTTTTAATATTTATTTAACATCTGAATTGTGTTCTTTCTCACTGTTTTGTACTTTCATGAGAGAGAGAAAAAAAAAATCTAAAAAAAACTACATAACAACCACAAAAAATGAAACCATTAAAACAAAATTGTCAACATACACATTTTGGCCTCCCTCATATAACTCACTTGTCGTCTGTCCAGAAAATCTATTTAAAAGCTTAAAATTATATTTTGGGTTATCATAGTTCCCAATTTACTCCTCATAGCTAAACTGTTAAGTACCTCAATTCAAGTAACTAGTAAAGCACTAGGGAAGAGCTGTAACTAGTGAACTACCACTTACACACAGGCCAACCCTTGGCCTCCTCCTCATATGATGTAAATGTTTTCTGGGGGTGAAAGCCTACCCACCAGGCTCTTCAGAGTAAATGAATATCTCAGCAAAGGTTAGTAGCATTGGCTGTCTGCATGCTAGTAACCTGAAGAGGACATGCAAACTCACTTTGCAAGAGAAAAAAAAGAAACAGAAGACAGGAGGATAAATAGAGCCTGCTATATTTACCCAGAATGGTCCAGAAATCCTGTTAAACCTTGCATTGTATATGGTTTTGTGGATATGTTTGGCGTGTATAATTAAGAGCTTCCTAATCCTTTTAAGACATTCAAGCATGGTATCTGGTTGGCATGCGCATTAAATTGTATTTGACCACATGGTTATTTGCAACCTTATTTTTTTTGTATACGGATTGAAACTAGTCTGTAGCTATAAACAGGATTAATCTTGCAAGGATAAATATCAAGCCCTTCATGAGTTTAGTCAGTTGTTCAAAGAGGAAGGTGCTAAAATGTACAGTGAGCTTTAGGACTGCACAGAGGGATGACAGCTTTGACTAAGCTTAATCTTCATCAGGCACACTGGTCCCTGTTGTACCTGTGGGTTGCTGTTGTATTTGCTTTCACTAATTTACTAAATCAAACTGTTTTTGGTCTCACTTGCATGTAAAGGACTCCAGCTACACAATGTATGTCTGGTTAACAGAAAAAATACAGTCATGTCACATATTTATTCTGACAATAACTTTATTTTTCCACCCTCAGGCCAAGGAAGACTCTCCAGTTGCACCACAGTGCAACAGCCCCAGTAGCCCAACACCTTGGACACCCAACCTGTCCCGCCGCCTCAGCAGCACAGACAGATCCCCAGGTGCAGTGTGGTCCCCCAGCAGCCAGCGCAGCTCTCTGGTCACCTCCCCACCCCCGAGAACCATGCATAACCCAATCAACTCTGTTCCCTCCTCGCCATCACCAAGGTCGATCCATAATACCATGACCTGCTCCCCAAACTCAGGCCCTATTCATAACCCAGTCACTTCCTCCATAACACCACAGTCTGTCCAGAGCCCCATTAGCCCTCCCCCAACCCCAAGACCCTTCCATAACCCAGTCACTTCATCCCCAACTCCACAGTCCATCAGCTCCTCCCCAACACCAAAACCCTTCAAAAGTTCTGTCTCCATCATCTCATTGTCCAGGCCCACCAATAACCGCACTGCCACCACGCCTGTGTCTCCACCTTGGGAAACAAGGTGCCAATCCCCCATCCCTCTTCAAGACACCAAGGCCAATCACCGCCTCCTAGCCAAGAACATCATCAACGCAGCCAAGCGGAAGAACAGCCTGTCGCCTGGTGCACTAAGTGGCCACGGTCTTCTCATGTCTCCAGTGAGCAGTACTATTTTGCCCTTTGAGACCAAACCTCCGAGTCCCTTTCAGTCTCGCTCACTAGGTGCCCAGTCACCCACATTTACCAGCCCCCCAGCCACGCCCACCCAAATGGTCCGGTCCCCCCTGCGCCTCTACACTACTCGCTCACTCACTGATTCAGATGCCTCACTGGAATCAGAGGACTCTGGAATGCGTTCCCCTGGGGTCCGCAGCCACAACACCTGCCCTCGTGGCTGGTCTGGAAGCTTGAGGCTCAAAAGAGGTGGAATGTCAGAAGACCTGTAGGTTGGAGACATAATGAAGAATGGACATTGGACATGAGCTCGGACCATTCAATGGAACAGAACAGTGGTCATCTGTCATCTTTCTGAAGATTTACTTACTTATAAAATTTAATTTACAACACTTGATTCATCTACAACACCTGCCTGTGCTTTTACCATGCATAATGTTGGAAATTATTTCATGGAAACCAGAAGGACAAGAAGAGTACAAGGCCCTAAAGGATTACACAGATTCTAGAGTGACTGATTTCGTATAATACATAGAAATATGACAACTGACAAATGGACTACAACCTAGGGACCATAGAGAATGGATGGGAGAAAGGACTACAGTCTAGAGATCATAGAGAATGGATGGGAGAATGGCAACAATTTGAGAAATCACAGGGATCACAATGGACAGGAGAATGGACTATAATCTAGGGATCCTAAAGGATGAATAAGAGAATGGACTACAATCTAGGGATCCTAGAGAATGGACGGGAGAATGCACTACGATCAAAGGATCATTCAAAATGGACAGGAGAATGGACTACAATATAGGAATCGTAGAAATGGACAGGAGAATGCACTACAATCAAAGGATCGTAGAAAATGTACAGGAGAATGGACAACAATCTAGGGATCCTAGAGAATGGATAGGAGAATGGACAACATTCAAGGGATCCTAGAGAATTGATAAAAGGATGGACTACAATCTAGTAATCATGGAGAATGGTTGAGCGAATTGGCTATGAAATGGAGCAAGACTGATTTCATTTTTATCCCTCTCATGCCAAAGTGGCCTTTATATTCTGAATGTAATGCTGAGTTTGGGATTTGATGAAATGCTTGTGTTGTATGATGTTAATCTGCTTGGATTTATGAAGCAATAATGAAAAAACCTTTTATTCTCTCAATCAGTGGTATTCAGTCTCAGTCTGGTTTCACTTTTCTGCACACTTTTTTTTTATGTGCTCTGCCACACCTGATTCAACTCATGGCGGACTTGGTAATGGGAATGAGTGGAACCAGGTTTGTTGAACGAGGTAAAAACACTAGCCTGTGCAATAAAAGGGAAGCCCAGGCCTGGCACTGAATACCTCCGCTTTTATTGCCTTGCACCTGACTGTTTGTTTTTTTTGACAGACTGCACATTGCATCTACTTGGATTTATTTAACCAAAGACTTCCAATGGCTTCTGGTGACCAAAGAAATGTTTGACATGCGAGGACCTTCAAAACAGTGTTATATTTTCTCACTTTCTGCATTTTGCCTCGTTGACTTTTTTGTTCATTGTTTGTTTTTTTGTTGATTTGGGATCATTGGAGTGCAAAGGTATGTAGTTTACTGGCAGTGTTTGTGGTTTGACACAAACACAGAAGGAATGGATTGGTACAAAATGACTGAAGGTAATTTTTGAAAGGGTAAAACTCCTGACTGTTTTGTTAATGAGAACTGATTAGGTTTAATGGCATAGTTTATGTCTACGAATTATATTATGTGCTATAAAAGCAGTAACCTGAGAGGTAGCTGGCGTTAAAACACAATTACTGAACAGTAATACGAATTGAATACAAACTATCTATAGGATGATGGCGATATGGCATTTAATCTAATCCACAATTTATACAGACTCTTGCTTTTACCTAAACAGAAGTTTTATAGTCTTGTAAGGGAAATAAGAAGGACAATGAATGTGCAACTTAAGGAAAGTAGAGATGTGTCTAGAATGAACCATGTTGGAATTTGTGAAAAATGTAGAATCACAGCAAATGCATTGACAAATGTGAAAAATGATAACGGACAACCGTGTTCTGTAATTCCCTACACATATACATTACCTTCATTTCAATTGCAAAATTATTTCCATTTTAGTAGGCAGAGGAAAGTAATAGAAGAAAAAGAAATCGCCTTCTTAGATTGTGTTCAGGGGTGGACAGATCATAAATTCATTCGCTAGCCCATCAGACATGTAAAAACTCCTGTGCTCTGCCCACTAGGCTAAAAGGTAGCTAATGTAATGTGGTAATGTATGGCCAGCTAGTTAGCTAGTGAATTGAATCAATACAGACAAAGTCAAGTCAACGATTATATGATAATGTAGCACATTGTGTTTCGAATATGAGTTGCGTTGTTCTGTCCTCGCGTCGCATTTAAAATATATTATTTGGGTCTGGTTATGTCTTTATAGTTAGTAAGCAGGGCAGTTTTATGATGGCTTTGCGTCTGGCTTTATTTTGCTCAGTGTTTCCACATACCTGCATGTTCCTGATTATAAAACAAGATAATCTATACACGCTAATTAATCCACCTAGTAAAAGAAAACGTTCTACCATCAACATCTGGGCTGATGCGTATGGTGCAGCAGGCTGTTCGATTCTGAACAAATAGCATGTGCTCTACGTGGTGCTAAGTAAGTATTGTTTTGTGTGTGAATCAGTAAGGAGTAGGGTTTATTTTGGTTTATCTGGGTTGAGTTTGTCAAAAGCAGCGCCATACAAGGATCATGGTTAAATAGTAGAGCGGGCATCGAACATTGAACACTCTCTGTCCCAGTTAAGACGATCTTAACTATGTGATGCTTTTGGGAAACTCGGCCCTGCTTGTCCCAGGACCCTGGGCTAGTGATTTGTCCACCCCTGGGGTAATTTCAAAGTTTTGTAGTGTCCATACCATCCAGTTCTGGGATTAATGTAAAGTAAATAAGCAGTTAATAGATAAATGACTCTATCTGCAAAAGGATGACATTCAGATTGTATTTTTTATCCTTTAACTTCACCTGAAGGAATACTTCACCCTAAACACATGGCCAGTGAATGTAGATACCAATTATCACAAACTGACGTTTGTTCATTAATAGAAATGTTACTATTTTGGATGAGATTCCTTTAAGGGAATTCAAGGCAATGTAATTTTAGGGCAAAATCAACAGTTTCTAGATACTGAGAGCGATTTAGAGATCTAGAAAGCACACGTATTCGTTTTTTTTAAATACGCAAGGTCACTTTTTGCACTTTTTATGTACTCAGACTCACATCCAGTGTACTACAAACAGAACGAATTGTGACACTATTTCTGTAAATTGCAGACTGTCTCATTTCTCATTTGAACTCCGCGCTGTATGCAGTAATGACAGAGTAAACATTCCTCACAGCAAACTGCCAGAGGTGTGAAAATTTTAGTATCAAATGAGCATCAAATCCCATCGAGTATTACCTCTCAACACATGCAGAAGTGATTCTTCTCTGGAGTCGTGACACTCTATATTGGTACATCAGCAGATTACCGAGTCGTCAGTTGCACATACGCCCCTGAGTGACAGCAACACCAGCTGCAGGGTGACTTGGCACCTTGGACCAGAATATCGTATCAGCTTTTCAGCCCCCGCAAAACCAACCCCAGCCTTCATATGCACTTCTTCTAGCAGTTAGTGTTTGTTAAGTTTTTCATTTTGGTATTATGGATATGCAACCAGCATCTATTTTTGCTCTTATGTAATTTATAAATAAATATAAAAAAAAAATTAAAAGGTCAGACTTACATTTTCTTTATTTGCCTTTTGAATGCTGCTTTTTGAATCATATTACTTTGCATAATATTAATAATGTGTGGTGATACATAAATGCCAGATATCAGTTACAATATAATACAGGTAACATTATTAATTATTAAGACTAGTTTAGCAAACTTTGGCTCAAATAGGCCCAGTACAAAGCAAGGTTAATGTTAGCACCTTGTAGTTGATTATTTTCCCATATTAGCATGTTAGCATATTAGTGTTTTATTCCTCTTACACCGCAGCAATTTGCCAACTAATACTATTTTTCATTTATAAACAACAACACACTGTACTTTAAACCATTATAGTTATATTTAATGATGTGCAACGTCCACAAAACAAGTCAGTTCCTGTTCTCACTTACACTACAGTGGCTATAAACAGTCGTTCCCTCACCAGCCTTTTCTTTTTTTTCTCTCATGAAGTTAATAATACAAAAAACTATGCATTATCAGTCTTAAACTATGGGTAGCGTCCACTGTACAAGTCCCTGTGAACGAGCTGTTACTATAGAGACGATCATTTATTAGAACAAGCGCATTAATATAAACCAGTGATACCTTGTATCTGCACTATCTTATAGAAAATCCATCAACACCTCCTGACCAATCAGAATCGAGAATTTTACAGAGCTGTGGTGTGAGTTATTATTATTGACTTATCATGCTGTTAATTGTAAAAATTAAAAATGGTTGCACAATCGCAGCTAAAGGACCAGCACTTTATACAAAATCATAAATTCAGCTGGTTGAAAAAAATGGTGCATTATAATCATAGGGAAAAAAAAGAGAAACACAACTTAACTAGACACACACACACACACACACACACACACACACAGCCTTACAGAAAGAGCTAAAGCTAAACACGAGAGTTAGATTAAGTGCTAAAACACTAGTAACACAGCAGTCAGTCAAACTACAGCTAATGTATTCATGAGTCACAAATGAATAATAGTAATACATGAAAATAGTAACACGCATAATGTGAGTCACAGTGTCTATAACTTCAACAATAACCTACCAAAAGAGGACACACCTAGACACACACACTCGGAGTGAGGAGTGTGCTGAGAATGGTTCTGCTGTTTCTAATATAGAATATAAAGCAGTGTCCCTTGAATCAGCCACTCCACACACTCCAGGTGCAAGCTGGCAGGCATGAAATAATTCAGCATTCAGCAAAAGCTAATTCTCTGTAGGTGTCTAACAGCTAATCATGTGCGTTCTTTGACAATGCTATAATTATGATTATTATTACTATTAATTATGATATAATTATAATTATGATATGAGGTATTGGACTAGCCAAGTCAAGGCAAGTCAGTATAATTGTCATTCCTCTATATCCTCTATATTTCCTCTATATTTATATTCCACATACACACTGGAATTAAATGCTGTTTACGCGCAGGATGACCGAACAGCATTGCAACTGGACCAGACAGCAGTTGTATGTAACCTGTTGGCTCTACCCTATCACGCAATTTGATAGGAAATAAGATGGGGGAAAAAAGTGTAGCAGCAAGATCAGTAAGAGAAAGTGGCTCAGGGAATGATTTGGTTCACCAGTGATGGCCAGAATCACATTTAAAGTATAAAAAGAGTCTCGTTAGTGCAAAAGGTGAAGAGATGACTGACGGTACAGTTACTAATCATAAGCAGGAGTGACAGTGAGGAGGTTAAAATCCCAGCATCACTGCGCCACCTGACGCACTACATACGTCTCCACCATGTCCCTGTCACTGTTAAAAATAGTCCACAAAACAAATACAGTCAGTAATACTATAGCTACAGAGTATAGTTATACAATATAGGCTTATCTAATTACCCCATGTGTGAATGTCCATGTGTGTGTGTGTGTAATAGCATCCCATATACAGTGTATATGCCCATGCTCCAGACCCACCGTGACCCCGAGCGGGATAAAGTGCATCCTGAAGATGAACAAATGAATAAATGAGAAGGAAAAATCGATTCAGTGTCTTTCCAAATGTAAGCTATTCAGTGTAGGAAACTCACAAAAATCAACATTACATGAGGGCAAAAAAGGTTAGCATAACACCACACATAAAAAAACTTCCAACAGATTCTTGACTCAGTCACTCCTCCTCAGAAACCGCAGCTCAGAGCTGCACAAATATTTTCTTTACCAATTATTTAATCCTATATTAATATCCAACACCATCTGAGAAGCTCTTTGGCAAGTGAAAGATCTAAAACCTTTCAGTTAGAGATCTTTCGATTTAAGAAGAAATATAATACAAGAGATATTACATGTGCTTTGCGTTAAAGAAAAACCTGGTGTTGTTGCACAGATAAAAGGTGGATAAATGGTGTATTCGAATAGTGACACTCCCTGCACTGTTAGAGTCAGAGGCGTAGTGCTGATGTCTGGTCTATACTGCCTTCTGTAGGCTGGAACTGGTAAATTATTTTTTTAACCAGAAATAATTACTTATTTACAGTAGATTTAATAGTATTTACAATACACATCCTTACAGTAATATAACAGTAACATAGTGCTGTTGAATCCTCTATTCTGATTGGTCAGAAGGTGTTGATCACAGGTTTTTTTTTTCTTTTTCTTTTTGCACTCCTTGTAATGCATCAGCGTTTCTATAGTAACAGCTCATTCCCAGGGACTTGTATGATGGACGCTCGACATAATCCAAACCTAATAATAATTGTTGATATGGTGAAGTTTTCTATAAGGAGACATTAATTTCACATTTTTGAAAGGAGTCTCCAGTGTCAGTAATTTTCCAGCCACAGGAAAGTCTTCAGGACGGAAGAGTTCACATTTTTTGTTGTTTCTCTGTAACGTGACAAACTGTGTTTTTTTTTTTCTTCCTTTTCTAATGTAAGTGAGAACAGGAAGTTTTGTGGACATTCCACAACATTAAGCGTAACTATAAACAGATAAAAGTATGACTTGTTCATTAATACATTTTTAAAAAATTGTAATCATTGGTAAATTGCTGTGTGATAAGAGGAATAAAACACTTTAGGACATGCTGTTATTGGAAAATAATCAAATTCAGGGTGGTACATTGCTGATTATTTTCCTATAACAGCACATCCTGTTGTGTTTTATTCCTTACTTAAACAGTACAGTAGAAACATTTATAAACCTTTGGGACAGAAAGAGACAAGAAGTATTACTAATGGAAAGGATCAAGGAACATACAAAGAATCAAGCTATTACATATGATTTAATTAAGAATTTATCAGGTGTTTTTATTATTATTATTATTATTATTATTATTATTATTATTATTATTATTATTATTGTTGTTGTTGTTGTTGTTGTTGTTGTTGTCGTCTTTATAATACTGTAATAAAACTGTAATATTTTCCTGTCACTTTTTCTATCATGAGGTTTTTAAAATTGAATCCACTACATGCAGTGAAGAGTGAAAACATTTATGAAATTCTTCACTGCACATTTGAGAAGGAAAAGCTGACCCAAACAGACACATAATGGAACTTGGAGTTCTAGTTCATTTGTTTTTCAGCATTCAAAGAGAAGCCCTGAATGTAAAAAGATAAAAGCATAAAAATGTCTGCATCATCATTTCGGCACAACAGTGTTAATGTGTTTGACATTTTTTAAACAACAACAACAAAAATCCTGCAGGCTTCTAAACTCTTTTGTTAAAATATGCAGCTCTGTATTAAGTCGTCACGTAGGACCCCAAGCCACCAGATGGCCCCGTAACAACGCACAATGTCACGCAGGACCCTCAAAGTACAGTTAGTTCCTCTTGATATCAATCTTGAGCAGATGCCAAAAAACATAAATGTGGTTAGAACCTTTTTGTACTGTACTGGTGGCCAATGAAAAAGGAAAAAAAAAAAAACACAGTTCTAGTTCTCATCCCCACTTTCCCCTCTTTTATGGCACTCCTGACTACATTTGTGTCACAAAGCCATCAAAACAGGTCTAATAATACAAGCTGGAAAAGACAAACAGGAATAATATCACTAATATAGTTATAATAACAACAGTAATACACAATGATTGCATGATAATTGAGTAATACACATAAACATGAGCAACCATGAGCAGCTCAAATGAGCAATCACAAATCAACAAGTAAGAGCTTGACAAAAGAGAACACACCCAAACAGACAGACAGACACACACACACACACACACACACACACACACACACACACACACACCTTTTCAACCTTAGTAAACTTATCACCAGTTTTTTTTTTTTCAGAACCTGGTTCAGGTGGAACATGTTTTCTGATTCTGTCTTTTATCTGCACAGTTAAAGGTGTGTTTATTAGTTGTTACATGACAAAAGGTCTGCGCTGAATATCTCAAATGTGTGTGTGTGTGTGTGTGTGTGTGTGTGTGTGTGTGTGAGAGAGAGAGAGAGAGAGAGAGAGAGAGAGTAAAATTGGGAAAAATGCTTTCAAAGGTGTCCTCCAGAGGGCAGTGTTGGGACCAATTTCATTCTTTATTTAAATTAGGGTAATATTTTACTCAGCCTGACAGAACAATAGATTGGTAGGTTGGTAGTTATGTACGATAGATAGATAGATAGATAGATAGATAGATAGATAGATAGATAGATAGATAGATAGAATACAGCCTCAGTTCATTTTTAACTTCTTGGAAAGCCAAAAGATGTGAAATTCTGCACTCAACTGGCTTCTAAACAGAAAAAGAATTTCAGGCTTCTCCTCATCAAGCTTCTCATGATTAATTAATTAAATTTGCAGGATCTTCTCACTCTATAAAAATACGCTACATTTTACATTTACCCATCCTCTGAATTACTGCTTGTCTCGTGCGCTTATAAGTTTTATATGGATAAAAATCTATTTTTAAGATATAACCTATTTTTTTTTCTTTTTCCATTTTTTTTCCTACACATTTGCCTACTTATTTTTATTATTAAAAAAAAAACATTTTTGAAGACTCTTGTCGATACTCTTGTTGTATACTCTATTCGGATACTTTACTTCTGGATTCTGATTGGTCAGAAGGTGTTGATGAATTTCCTTTAACAGCTCAATCACAGGTTTATACTGATGCACTCGTTCTAATTGCTGTATTGGCTTTGCCACAAGCAGCTTCGTACTCAGGACTCCATCAGCGGACAGTGGATAGATTTTAACCAACCGGACTTCTTGCAAAAACTGTGATGAATTTACTGGTTGCACATTTGCACTATTTGTCCATATAGTACACAATAATAGAAGGGGTTTATTTATAATCGCACTATCCGCTGCACCCAGATGAGGATGGGTTCCCTTTTGAGCCTGGTTCCTCTCAAGGTTTCTTCCTCATATCATCTCAGGGAGTTTTTCCTTGCCACTATCGCCACTGGCTTGCTCATTAGGGATAAATTCACATATTTACAATTTTTAAAAAAAAATCCATTTATTTCTGTAAAGCTGTTTTGTGAAAATGTCCATTGTTAAAAGCGCTATACAAATAAAATTGAATTGAATAATACATTCTATTATTAGATATTCATTCATTTCGAGTAAGTGCTTTACCCTGATCAGAGTCACAGTGGATCCGGAGCATATCCCGGGAACACCAGGGCCGAGGTGTTGATACACTCTGAATGGGCCACCACTCCATCTCAGGGGCACCACACACACACACACACATACACTTAGGGGCAATTTAGAGTCACCAATCTGCCTACTGGCATGTTTTTTTGGATGTTGGAGAAAACTGGAAGACCAGGAGGAAACCCACACAGACACAAGGAGAACATGTGAAAGACCATACAGATAGTAACCCATGCTTAGGATCGAACCAGAAACCCTGGAGCTGTGAGGTTGCAAATAAAACAGATTTAAAACGTGTATAATGATAAACATGGTGAAGTTTTCTCTAAGGAGATGTTTATTTAACATTTATGGAAGGAGTCTCCAGTGTCAGCATTAAAGCTGTAACTTTTTTAAGTTTTCAGGACAGAGTAGTTTATTTTTTGTGGATTTTCGATAACACAACAAACTTAATATTTTTGTATTATTAACTTCAAGAGAGAGAAAAAAGAGAGGAACCGCCTGTTTATAGCTGCTATAGCGTAAGCGAGAACAGGCACTAACTTGTTTCACAGACAAATCCACAACGCCGAATGTAGCCACATGGATAAAAAGTATGACGTTTCCTTTATTTGTTTTAAGAAATAAAAATGTAATAGTTAGCAAATTGTAGTTCAAGAGGAATAAAACACTTCGGGACCTGCTGTTATGGACGCTAAAGGAAACTTTTCTTCACCGCACCAATCTGTCGTTGATAAGTTTACTAAAACAGCACGGCACTAAGTATTTTATTCCTTATATTAAAAAAAAAATGAGTATTCTGTATTAGTTTATTGGTTTAAAATGACACAGTCAGGAGTGTTTTTAGGTGTTAGCCTGCTAAGTTTTGTTTGAACAGCAGGACTTTTATGGTGAAACGTCATCAATTTGGCGGCCATGTTGTTTTTTTGCCCCGCTTCTCCTCCCCCCCTTTTTTTACGCTTGTTGTGTCCGCGCTCGCGCCGCTTTTTAATGGCTTGTTGGAGGCTGAAAATCTCTCTCAGTCACAAATCCTGTTAAATATCACTAAATTATTCTTCCAGTCACACGTTAATGGCAGTGTGTTGCAGGAAATTAGCGTTTTCCAGCGCTGTGCCGTGTATATCTTGTGAGCGCGAGCGCTCATGCTAGCTAGATTATTATTGTTGTTGTTGTTTGTTGTTTGTTTGTTGTTGTTGTTGTTAGCAGCTAGCAGCCAGGTTGCTCACTCAGCTAGCTAATTATGGATTCGTGCCTGGCCAGCTCGGGTTTATAACCGTGTAGCTGGTTTGTTTTTGTGCTCTGAAGTCTTTTGCACTGGCCAGCTTTGTAATTTAGGGAGTGAAGTCAAGGCGAGCTCTTCAGGCTTTGTGTTTGTTTTGCTCAGGATGAGTAGGAAACATCAGCATTACAAAGGAGCTGAAGTGAGCTGCTGCGTCAAATATTTCCTCTTCGGCTTCAACATTATCTTCTGGGTGAGTACTTTTGTCTCATTTGATTATTTTCCATATCCAAAGCTCCAGAAATGACTCCCTGTAGTGCTGCCATGGCGTTAATGCACATCTCTTTACTCTGTTATTCTCCAGCAGTGTGCAGTTTCCTCATCATTCATCTGGGTTTAAAAACAACCAGTAAACCTTTCACTGTTAGTGTGTTAGTATAAACAAGACATTTCTGAAAAATAACCAGACATCTTAAACATTAAAAACTTCTTTTAAGATTTTTCTTTACAAATATGCATACCCTGTATCACCCTGTAACATTTAAGGTAATATACATAAGTGGGTTTTTTTCGCTTTTTTTTCTTTCTTTTTTTCTTTCTTTTTTTTTTTTTAAACTTAATACTGATCTGTGTTTCTATATTTTTTGTTTTTCTAGATTTTTCTGGTCTAAAAATCTGACACATATTGCCCATAGTTTGTGTCAGGTGTCCTGAGGAAATAATAAAAAAAAAACATTGCTAATACACACGTGTGTTTTTAAAAAAAAAAAAAAATATTACTATCATTTTTAATTTTATTATTATTATTATTATTTTACTTAATACTGATATGTGTTTCTATATTTTCTGTTTTTCCAGATTTTTCTGGTCTAACACACTGTTTTAATGTCACACATTGCCTATAGTTTGTGTCAGGCGTCCTGAGGAGAAAAAAGAGAAAAAAAAAACATTGTTTACACCTAAAATAATGCAACGTAAACTTTTTTTTGGTAATTTCTAGTTTGTTTACAGCGCGTGTTGGCGTAATCGTAATGTGTAAAACACTTCATGTCATGCAGTTCTAGTAAAATAATCAACGCCAGGATGGTGTTGATGGTGTTACTGTGACCATATAAAGTGTTTTACTCCTTTTACACCACAGCGATTTGCCAACGATTATAGTTTCTTATTGAACAACGAACGACACGTCATACTTTTTATCCGTTTGTAGTTACGGTTAATGTTGGGGAACGTCCGCGAAAACGAGTTAGTTCCTGTTACTGTGCACGTTAGAGCGGCTATGAACGTGACTAGGCTCTTCGTCTGTCCCGAAGGCTTTCTCATGGCGAGAAAAAACAAAAGCGCTGACACTGGAGACTCCTTCCATAAATGTTAAGTAAACGTCTCCTCAAAGAAATGATTCATTTTTCTGTTAAATAACAGCACACTTTTTAGTCCCTGTGAACGATCTGTTACTATAGAAACGATAAGGTATTAGAATATGAAGCTGTGACGTGCAGAGGCACGACGGTCGGAGCTGCCGCCGTAGAAAACTAATCAACACCTTCTGACCAATCAGGGAGCGAGAATCCAACAGCACTGTGGTGTAATGTAAAGTAATTAACATCATTCCACTTTCTTGCTTCTTCCCTTTCGTTGTTCTCATTTCTAACTCTGTAATCTCAGAGATCGCTCAGAATCGGCGACTCTCTTATTTCACCACATTTAGCAGATTGACGCAGTTTGATCCAGTAACGTTAATTCACACCAGTGTTTCCCGAGTCCTGCTCCGTACGGCACGATTCTGCTCCAACGCGAGCACCTCGACCTCACGAGCAACTTCTAAAAGGACACCTCGAGTGAAATTATTTAAAAAAAAAAACAAAACAAAACATTGAAATCATTATTCATCACCATCATTACATTCTGATCATCTTCTTAAATAGTTACGTTGACGTCTGACTTGAGTAACGCCCTCTGATGTTGCCATGGGTACATGGTTGATTGACACATCATTGTGCTCACGTGCTGCGAGAACAGCGCAAAAAAAAAAAAAAAAAGTCCAAACTCTCAAAGTGCTTTATATAGAAGATTTAAAAAAATAAAATCCACAGTCATAAATGATATGTATAAGGAGGAAAAAAAAAAGAATTAAAATTAAGAACAATTAAAAACAAAGAAACAGAGAGTAAAAGATGTTAAAATGAAAATGAATAAATAACATTAGATATAAAATAGTCCACGATTAGCGAAACAGTTTACAGCTGTTAACTAAAAACTAAAACCATGAATGTCACGAATGTTTAAAGTTTAATGACAGGAGCTAAGAAATGAAAAGTGTGTGTTAGGGTGTAAATCATGATGGGATGCAAACGAGCTTAAATGAGAAACTGGAAGAAATTTGTCAACCGTTCAAGTTTCTATTTATTTATTTATTTATTTATTTTTAAATGCTGTTTTAGCAGAAGCAAAAAAACGTTTGTCTTGTTATAAATTGTAGCAAAATGTTGAGAGCGGCGTTGACACTGACTGGGGATGAGGATCCATCTTTTAGGATTATAGGTAAAAAGTCTTCAAGTTTGAATCGTTGGTTCTCCTTGGATGCTTGTAGGAGAGCGCACACTCGGCGAGGAGGTTATGAGAGGTTATGAGAGGTTATGACAGTTTTGTGTGGTCATCAAGATGCTCTCATGGTGAGATGAAACTCTGAAAGTTTATTTTTCCAGATGTATTCTGGTGAAACTCTTGTGATCTCTGTCTCACTACTAACACATCAGTGTGCTGTAGTTCATCCCAACGTCTCAGAGAAACGTTCTGTACAAGACCGAGACTCTTCTTGCCACGACTCGTACACCGGTTTGTCTCTGTGATCGAGTTTTAAAAAAAAGGAGCTCGAGTTTGATTAAACCTTTAATTATGGCTGCAAGGCGTAAAAACCAAACTGGAAAACGGTGGTGTGAAGTTTGCTGGATTTTGTTGCTTGTCGTCTGAATGAAGCCTGTGTGGTGGTACAGTACAGACATGGACAGAATAGTCATGGTTAACGTAGCTAATTTAACATACTGTAAGATAACAGTATGAGAATCCACCTTGAGAGCGCCGTTGTCTCAAAGCACTTCTGATTGCTGATGACACTCCCATGCAGAAAAAAATGAACTCCGCACAAAAATCTGACAAAAACGTGTGTCTAAAAAAGTTAGTCAGTGTGAGCAACTAACAGATGATTGCCGTGAAGATCGGACCAGCCATGGGCACACTTGACTTCCATAACAGTTTTTTTTTTTTTTTTTTTTTTTTTTTTTTAAATCTCTGTTTGGAAATGCAAAATCAAAACAGAGGCCCAAATTCAGTCCCAACCGCAAATAATGCTAGCTAGCTACATTTACCTGCGAGCTTAGCAAGTCATGTTAATTATTCACCACCTCTGACAGTCACTCGTTTTGTGGGATAGCAGTGATACAGGTCATTTTTCTTACGTCTGTAGGCTTCACATATTGTTTGAATGTTATTCAAATAATGTTTTGATAAATTAGAATTGTAATTTTAGGCTGAAATGATCATCCTTAATTTCAGCATGGTTATTTTTCTCCTCTCACTCTGTTACTTTGTCTAATTGCGGTTAATGTAATGCCCTGTTCAGACTGGATTAGTCTTGAGTCTTACTTCCTTTTAGCCACGTGTATGCAGGCTTGTCACATTGCGTGTCCTGTGGTTGTTTAGAGCGCTGCTTGTGCATGTCAGAAATTAGTGCGATGTGTCCATGTGGTGCAGCACCAATATAAATAGTCGGGGATCAGTCTAGCACCATGCGACACTGCGTCTCCACCTGAAAAAACTAAGTAATGTTGTGTCTCAGATCACATATTTATGTACTGTTCTAGACGGTTATTGAGTACTAACACGAACCGTTTTCCTGTTACAGCAAGTGTTTGAATTCTAAAAACCTCTTTAAAAAATAGCGAAAGGTTTGTTTCTGGATTTTCTAGACTAGCAAGTACTTTTGAAGGTATGGTAAGGGTTTTTGATTTGAGCTCCGGATCATGACAACAATCCCAACGACAGCAGAGAAAAGGAGCTCGTCAGTGTGTTTATAAAATCACCAGACATTTTACAATTTGACTCGGAAACCAGATGGACACATATATGTTCTGCTTCTTGCACCTTTACGTAGGTAATGTAATTATTACCGGAGTATCTCTGGAAATTTTAGTCTTTAAATCTGTCATGTCAGTAGTTTATTGGACTGGATGTACATGTGTCGGGAATGATTGTTCTGTATTTTACCTTCATCGAACTGAGCAGTAGAAATGATTGTATGTACATATCCTGTCCCAGATGAAATGTTAATAAAGATTGTGTTGTATCCTGTCGGAAAAGAGACTTTGCACGTCCTTGTTCGGTAGAAATACACTCCAACACTCCAGGAAGTGCTTCCTGTCTCTCTTTTCGATCATGACCTCTCAAAAGCAAACCGAAATACAGGCCAACCACTGGTACATCCTGCATGCGTGTTAGTCATTGACCTTCCAATGATCAAGCGCACAAGCCCTACAGCAGGCGCTCCTAATAAAAATCAGATCAGTGTGTATGAAAATGAGGAGTGTGTATTGTGCACGGAATGCTTTGTGTGATGACCGTGTGTACATCATCAAGACACGCCCATGTATATGATTTACAGAGCTCGCTAGTCCTGTGCGAATCGATCATAATCATTACAGACAGCCTCTGAAAAAGTTTCGTACATTATATATCATACATTTTATGATTTCTGAGCAGCAATGAACAAGACAGTTGACCTAGCTGATACGTCGTTTCTCGTCGCTGACTGAAAAAGACGTAATAAATGTAGATTCTCTGTTGTATGTTAGTCAAATTCGGAGACTAGCCGTACAGACGCGATGCTCTGGGCGTCCATGTTTTTCCGAGCCGAAACACCGGAATGTGTTTAGAGCACGTCCCGGGAAAATCGACTCGGATCTTTCCGAGTTCGCGTGAGGCGGATTGATGCATTAACTTAAGTGGCGATGAGTTGAGTCAAGTGCGTTAGAGAAAGGATTATAAATCACTGCTCCACACCCTGCTAACGTAAACAGCACTTTAACAAACCCTCAGGGGGAATCCACAAGGTTCGATGTTTGCATCCACACTTTTGTCATGTTTGAATACAGTGGAGTGTAATGTTGATTTTTTATTTATTTATTTATTTTTTATTTTTTTTATTTTTTATTTTTTTTATTAATAATATACACGTTGACCTTGGCGCTTCTGACTTGAGTGTGCGCCAAACCTTCAGGCAGCTTTCAGACATGCATCACGGGTGTGGTTTATTTATTTATTTATTTATTTATTTGTCTTTTAAAAATATATGTATGCACTCCTTCAGTTATTGCCACATTGCTCTGGTGTGATGGGAAAAAAAAAAAAAATAGTAACAGTTTGTCCAACCTAGGCGTTTTCACAATCAGCCTCAGGCTTGTTCAGAGACCGGTTTTGAAAGAAGCGATTGTCTAAACACACACTCGCTCCTGACCGAATACACACTCATGACTGTGGAACGGCATATATGTTAAACAATGCAGTGACTTGTTGTGAGCTGTGGCGTTATGCTACACACTCTTGCTCTTATATTTGGATAAATATGGCTGCTGATGTTTTTAAAAGTGATTATTGCATTATTATTATTATTATTATTATTATATCTGAGAATTGATCGGTTGTGCTTTGCAGCCTGAATATACAGTAACATGTGAATGTGTATTATTACGTATATGATACATTTATCAGCGAGCGAAAGCCAGTAAAAGTTGCGTGGGGAAATAATTGTCTGTACGACGCGTCCTGATGCGTTCTTAAAAGATTTTGCGTCGATGTAAGAATGAATCTTTAAAAAACAAAATCCTCAACAGACTTTTTTTAAACATTTTTTGTAGCTTAGCTGAATCCAGAAGCTGTGTAGCTACGTAGATGAAGCTTCTACGCAGCGTCTGGAAGTCGTGTTTACGTTCAGAATGCAACAGAGGATAAGATGCCGTCTGATCAGGCACGTCGTGACGTTTAACGTTTGTGGCACGGAGTCAAAACAACACCTTCCTTGTTTGACATTTAGGAAAACGTTTGTTTTTATGAGGTCGGTGTAAAAAACAAAAAAAAAAAAGCAAGCTTGACAAGCCCTTTGTCATTCACAAGACCTGTTAGTCCGAGATAAAATACTGTAATTTATACACAAATCAGGTGTTTTTCTCCAGGAGCAAGCGTCAGCAGGAAAAAAAAAAAAAACCTGTTGTGACTAACCAGGAAACCCTTGAGCAGGCACTCATGGCAAAATCCGGTAGCACACAAAAGATAGTAAAAACTAAATCTATTGCGACATTTATTGCTGGGAATCGGCGCTATTACTCAGTCAGAGAGCTCCAAACCGTTTGTGTGCTCCAACACGCCTTGGAGCGGAGGTACAATATTCCATCTCGTCCTTTCTTCACGGATACAGCGACACAAACGGTCGAGTAATGGAGATGCGTCTAGAATTGTTTTATGGTCGAGTCGTTTCCCCTGAATCAGAAATGAGTCATGTGCTGAGAGAAGATTCCCGCCCACTTTGTTTGCCCGGAAACCTGGTTTAAGTACGATTTAAAAGCGGTGACTAATAGCTGATGTGTTTTATCTTTAAAAAAAAAAAAAAAAAAAAGGTAAGCTGAGTGTGTGTTATGCTAATGTAGTCTGTTCAGTTACTGTTTTCACGCTCCTCCTTGTTCTTGAAAAGATTTCCTAGCTAAAAGCAACTTTTTCATAAAATAAAAACTTAACGTTTCGAGTAAAAATGGTGTGTAGTGCAGCAGGTTAGCGCTGGGCGATACGACGATATAATGAGACATCGCGATCAATTATGTCACAGTATATTTTTCAGAGATGATATAATTTTTTTTGTTTGTTTTTGAATCAATCGAGTTATAAACGTTTTTTATTTGTTTATTTATTTATTTTTGTGATTTTTCTTGCAAATTTTCTCCTTGGTTTAGTCTTGGCCAGTTCTCAGCCGCCACTCGGTCCTCCCTTATCATACGACGGCTATCAGTCGGAGTGGTTGGAAGCTAACACGAGCCTGACACGTGAGACACGTGAAACCAGCCAGCCGCATCATTTCGAACTGCCGCTCGTGTCGCGTCACAGAGAAGTGTAACCCACTCGGAAGAAAAGCGCTACCCGCCGTCTTCCGCATACACGAGCTCACAGACACCCACGGTTAGCTAGTGTCGCCGTGATTGACAGGGGAGAGAGAGTAAGCTCCTCCCACTCAGAGAGCTCGGCCAGTTTTACTCTCTTGGACTCCACAGAAGTCTGTAGCATCGTCACGGTCGGAACTTACGATCTCTGGATGATGGGGTGAAAGCTTTTCTGTTCGAAGCCGTAGAATTATAAACATGATTTGAAGCATCTGGTTTGATGTTGAAACTTTGTAGTTATTTTTTTAAATTATACACACAATTGTAAATAGTTTTTTTGTTGTTTTTTTTACAGCTTTATTTTTTAGAGCTTATATAAAGCCTCAGACCTTTTATTTTATCTTTTTTTAAATGGTAGTTTGTGAACAAACCCATTTTTATAATGAACTATAAAAAGCCTGGACATGATTACTTTTAATCTTTACTTTTTATTTATTTTTTTTTTTTTATAATTACAAGCTTACCAGAGGCAGCTGATTTGAGGCATCTTATCTTTAAAATGGAAAAAAAAAAAGTATTTTTTTCGGTGTTAGATATGCATCTATTTTTTAAATAAATACAAATATTTTTAACTATAAATAAATAATGATTTTGCTCATCATTAATAAATGAATGTTATTATTTCCAGCAGCTTTTATATATTATGTATAACCTACTGTATATCGTGATACATATTGTATATCATAAAGAAAGTCCTTGAGAATCGTGATATGATATTTTTGTCACATCGCTCACCCCTACACTTAACATCGATTTACCCAAACAGTCCGATGCCTGGAAGGAGGTCGGATTATATCAGCGCAGTTTTGTCACGTTTTCCTGGCAGCCTGAGTCATGAAGAGTGAAGCCAGTTTCTGAGGAAACTCTCGTCCTCGGCATCCTCTCGTAGCCGTAAATTCCCTCCAGCTCGCGGTTTTGTCTCTTGTACTCAGTGATGAATGGTGTGTGTTGTGCGTAAACCCCGCTTGTGGACGACTCGGGGCTCATTTCCACCCCCACCGTCTCTGTAACGCTCCCTGCCTGCAAATGTTAACCTTTCATTATGTTGCACTGAAGCTTCTCTTTGTTAGAGGAAAAATACGCTTCATACCAGCAACGCTAAGGGTGATTACGTACACACTATCCCTGCATGCTCTCGCTCTTCTGTCTCTCTCTGGGCTCGTGGCTACTAGTCTCGTAATCACAGAATGACACCGTATTGCGCTTTTCTTTATTTATTACGTCGTTGTCGTCGGTAATGACAACACGTTTGTCTTTCTTTAAGAGTGGACAAATCGTAAATTCATTACCAACCCACTGTAAAATCGTAAAATTTGTAAAATCGTCAGTATGCTAGCCAGTTCCATGTTTTGACTGCCTGGAAACGTAATTGACGAAGCTAAAAAGGAACGTAATATAATAATTAATGGTGAGTTAGCTAGCTAGTTAAGTACACGAATACAAAGAAAATGAACAATTTTACGATCATGTACCACAAAAAAAAAAACAATCAGCTCGTCCTTGCACAGCGGTTCAGCTATGAAGTGCAGCGCTGTGATGTCTCACACACACAAAAGATATTTTCGAGCTTGAAATCTTTTTCTCTTGTTATGTTTATACACGACCTAGGCTTGTGAGATCGTGTGCAATATGGCGTCCGTCCTAGCGCTGATTGATGATTGTATCGTGCGTGGATTTGGAGGTGCGCAGGCTGCAGCGACGTTGAGGAAGGAAAAGAAAGGGGCGTGGCCAGGCGTAACGCGTACCGTGTACACATTACTTCATTACAGCAGGAAAAATGCATGAAGCTGGTTACAAGTCAGCTGTAGCTGCTAGTAGCTAGAATCAGCGCAAAGTCCATATTTTTCTTTTATTATTTACCTGTTAACAAGATCGGGAATGCTCGGAAAGCTGAAGACTGGACTGTAAATAAACCGAACGAGACGTTTTGTTGCTCTGCTCCGAAGTCGGACAGGATAGGTTATTACGGATCGTACAGGACTGTGAAATAGGCGAACAGATATTACGAGATAAAAGACGATTTATTTTTGTCGATCTACGAGCTGCAGACACCACGCCGTTCCGACAGACATTTCAATCGTCCAACTTGCTAGCCATCGTGATAGCTATGAGCGTGATATCAGCAATTCCGGATAGTATCGTCGGTCTTCCCAAGTTTGCCGCGAGGGGACTGCGTTCTGTGTTAGCAGGAGGTGAGACTGTATTACGAGAACGTTCGTCACCTTGAAATGTTTCCAGTATCATTACTGAAGCATGAAATTTGGACTCCGAGCAACCGAGCGTTTCCAGACTCCACCTTTTCATGGCTTGGACAAATGTTTGATCCGAGTGCGGAGCCAATGATGCATCACATATACGTTCTTATAATCGAACTTCCGTGAGCGTTGACGAGGAGAAACCTGCCTCTGCCCTCAGCTGACTACAGCGCCCCTTTGCTGCAGTGCTCATTATGCAGCTGCTTCTGCGTTGCTATGACACGTTTTCTGAACGCAACGACACGGCAGATCTACATCGAGTAGCTCGGAGCGCATGTGTTGCTGTAGATACTTTCCCAGAGTAGTTTTTATGGAGTTTTATCCAACAAGAAGTCCTTTAGACTTTTATATATATAATTATAATTACACACACACACACACACACACTACAGATGCAGTAGATAAAGAGTGAGAAACACCATAGTTTACCTATAATGCTTATTTTGCATCAGGTTTTACTCCTGGACCCCGTTTTTAGGCTTCTGTCCTCTTATTGTCTTGTTATGACTCTCGTTTGTGTGCATGGATATGTGGTTAACAAGGGGTGTGTGTGTGTGTGTGTGTGTGTGTGTGTGTGTGTGTGTGTGAAAAGTGAATGAACTCTTGAGCTCAATTCAGCTATTGTGCAGTGTGACTATTGTCTCGTACACACACGCGCACACACACACACACACACACGCGCACACACGCACACACTCCCTGAAGTAGACAAGATACAAAGAGTGAGAGAGTGAGAGAGTGAGAGAGTGAGAGAGTGAGAGAGTGAGAGAGTGAGAGTGTGAGAGAGAGTGTGAGAGAGAGTGTGAGAGAGAGTGTGAGAGAGAGTGTGAGAGAGAGTGTGAGAGAGAGTGAGTGAGAGAGTGAGTGAGAGAGCATGTGCGGTCAGATGGAGAGTGAGCTTTCGTACGTGTGCGTATTCATGAGACAGCAAGAGATATTAAGCGAGTGTGTGTGTGTGTGTGTAAAGTGAATGAACTCTTGGAGCTCAATTCAGCTATTGTGCAGTGTGACTATTGTCTCGTGCGCACACACACACACTCTTTGTCTCTTGTCTACTTCAGGGAGTGTGTGTGTGTGTGTGTGTGTGTGTGTGTGTGTGTGTGTGTGTGTGAGAGAGAGAGAGCATGTGCGGTCAGATGGAGAGTGAGCTTTCGTACGTGTGCGTATTCATGAGACAGCAAGAGATATTAAGCGTGTGTGTGTGTGTGTGTGTGTTTGCACGTTTGCACTCAGTCATATCCGCCAGGTTCACATGGCAGATGGGAGTCACACGTCTGTTTCCCCTGTTCTCCGTTGCTCCTGGACTGACGCTACATTCCTGCCTTTTCCCAGCATGCTCCATGCGTCCACACACACACACACACACACACACACACACACACACACACAAACTCACACGCATGCGCAGACTCATTCTGACTAAAACACATGAAACAGCAGCTCCATGATTCATTAAAGTGTTTATACAGGATGTGATCCCGATGTGTTGTTTTGGACCTCGGCTGCGTTTTCACTCCTCTGTGACTGAGAGAGTGAAAACAGAGGTGCGGGAAAGCCGTTAAAAAAATCGTGACGTGAGCTGTTGTTTTTCAGTAAAAGTGCTCTGTGAGTTGTTAGGGGAATGAGTTACGTAGCTTATATCGCTGTCAGCAGTGACATGCGTGCGCACACACACGCGCACACACACGGTTATGCACGGTGAAGGAGGTTCAGTCCAGAGGGATGGGGATTAATGAGTGAATTAATGGCATCTGATCTAATGCGAGACATTAACTGAGCCGTAGCAGCATCTCCCACGTTGAACGCTTGAAGGCCAGACCACACTGGACACGTATTCCGTTCTTCACGTCCCATGAAACGAATACGCTTTCATTTTGAGAAGATCAGCGCAGAGCATCTACAGAGAAGTGATACAGAGTCGAGACTGATGTCCTGACAGTAACGGCTGTGACGGCTCTGTGTTACTGTCTTACCAGGTTTCGCGTGCTTGGTGCTTGGACCCCCGTCGTTAACAATCAAAGACCTCGCTTATGTAACTAACAGCTGGCGAGGGAAAGAAAATCATCTGCTCAGGATCATTTAAAGCAACATCTAACAGAGATTAGTTTCCTTTTTAACAGATAAAGTAAGTCCTTGTGCAAGTTTGTGGTTTGAATCTACTCTACTGTGTTTTCAAGATCCACATTTAAACGTTGAAGATAATTGGCTAATTCAAACACATTTCCTAAACGTTATGGATAAATAACTCCATGTTGGCTAAACGGCTGTGAATAAGCTTTTATTATGGTCACTTTTGCCGCACTTTGTTAAAAAAAAATATATATATATATATATATATAATGCGTGTGTGTGTGTTTGTTTGTATGTGTTTGGTTGGCACCAAGTCTTCGACATCATGGTACTGAGAAGGAATGAAAGTGGGTAAGAGAGAAATAAAGGGATTAAGAGCGATTGAAATGGAGAGAGAGAGAGAAAGGGCAGCGTGCTGGTTGTATAGAGGTAGAAGGTGACGAGTGAGCAGCGCTGTACCTCGGTAATCCTCTGGGATTAGTCGCAGCTGGAGACCAATGGGATTATGGGATTTTACGAAGCCTGATACCTGACCTCTGACTCATGCCTCATTGCTCTTTATCCTTGAACACGTTTCCACACTGCGTTTACCCTGCATCTGCACGATACGGAGAAAACGCAGCATGCGATAAACTCGTAGATGAGGTGATCACAATAACAATACGGGATGGAATAAAAAAATTTCCAGTTAAGCGAAAACAACTATAAAACCAGCTCCATCCTACCAGAGCTGCAGTTTAAGTGCGTTGATTCCGCAAGATCAGAACAGATAGCTAGCTAGATAAAGCTACAAGCTGGCTGTGGTGCGGTTATTGCAAGATATCGAACTCGGACAGTTGAAGTGTTGTCCTGTTTGGAAACCATATCAGCTTCCCCTCTTGCCTGCTCGACTTCGTGTCCAACGCATATGGCGTCATCTACGCGTAGGGAGCTTTGACAGGGAGAAGAGATTGCGTGATAACGATAAGAATCTACATCGTTGAGCCCTGGTTTGCGCCGCAGGTGCGTTTGAGGGGCGGTTATTCACATTAAGTGAGAGAGAAACGTAAAATAAGAAAAGGCGTGTCTGGGAATGTTTTGATACAGAGAATTTTGCAGAGTAGGCGATTCTCGTGCACGTGGGAGCTGCCGAACAGATACGATCTCTCTCTTGTCCCATGAGCAACGTATATTTCCAGTACTATTCAGTTCCTCTGCATTAAAAGTAGTAACCGACAGGGAACACAAATGTTGCACAAGTCTTGCAGATTAAAGCCAGCTTCACTCAGCTTGATTTGAACCACGCGTGGTCGCGAGTTCTTTGAGCTCTTAGCAAGCACGACATGACGTACTCATCGGGACCAAAGAGAGCCGACAACAAAGATGTAGTAGTTTTCAGGAATTTTTTTTTTTTAATTAAAAAGATCAGCGTGTAACCTCTGCCATGCCGCTCGTCTAAACATCGCTAAGAGGTTATTCTTCATCATGGAGAATAACCTTCTAACCTGTAATCTGTAATCCAGCAGTCTAAAACTGTTTTAAACCCATTTTACGCCAGTTGTATGTGCGCTGTATGCGTGGCGCGATATGACAAAATCTATCATCATGATACACGATATTTCGGTTTGCTAAGAAGCTGCCAGAAAAACAGTAATGTTGCGTTGTTTTGTATTTGATGCCTAGAAATAGCTCTCATATTTTTTTTCTATTGTTACAGCTAAAAAATGTTACCGCTGCGTCCGAGTTTCATTCGGTTTGTAATTATTTTAAAACAAATCATAAAAGCATGACAGTATGTAGAGTATTTTATCAGGACAGCGTCATATCTCATATATCCCTGTGCTCATGGAGAGCGTGTGTTTACTTTTCGCCGGCTTTACCATTGCAGTCACGTAAAGTCAAGTTTATTTATCTTAAACGCTGATGCACATGGTGTTTCAGTCCAGCTACACGCTCTTCCTGCGCGGTTAATATTTCTGTTCCTTCACGTTACAGAAATATCATTAACGGATATTTGAATCTTTAAGTTATTCCCCATGATTCTCCAGCTCACTGTTTGTAAAGCATTGAGGAGACAAAACCGTGAGATTTAATGCAGATGCCGCCTCACTCACCGCTTCTGCCCTTCTCCTTTCACACGGTTGTTTCATTAAATAACTCTCCTAAAAGAACACATTTAAATATCTTTTCCTCCTCTGTTGGTTTTTAATGATGCTGCATCTGCTACATCGCTCTCTCCTGTCAGCAAGCCCATCTGCTATGATGTTGGCTCTCGCCAACATCGCAAAGAATTCTGGGTACGAGGCCGTCGCTAAGTCTGCGCTGATGAGGGTTTAAGTGAACAGAGCAGCTTGTGAGGAAGCTTAAGAACCCCAAACTGAGACGCGAAGGAGAACCGCAAGGCCCTGAGGGACAGGCCGTATATCAGAGCCGGGTGTATAGGAAGGGGATAAATTGTCTAAGTGGTCTAATCTGATTGTGGTGTGTGTGTGTGTGTGTGTGTGTGTGTGTGTGTGTGTGTGTGTGTGTGTGTTTCAGTTGCTGGGAGCAGCGTTCCTGGCTATCGGACTCTGGGCATGGGCTGAAAAGGCAAGTAGATGACACAATGAGATGAAGAGACGCTGGTGATTCATGACATGCCTTACATTCCTCTCCTTTTTCCTTATCTGCCTTAGCAACACGCAACACAGGGTCCTCTGCTTATGCAACCTTTTTAGTTTGATAAAAAAAAAAAAAGGTAAGTAAGGAATAACACACTCCAGATTGTGCTGTTATATGAAAATAATGCATGCAGGGGGAGGGGGGTGAGTGTGATGCTGCATGCAGCACAAGCTGGATATAACCGCACGGTGTGGAGTGTGTTATTCCACTTATACCACAGCGAGATGCCAACGATTACAATGTTTCATTTATTAACAAACAACACATCACGCGTTTTAGCTTTTTATAGTTAGATTCGGTGTTGAGGATCATCAGAGAGACAGCTTAGTTCCTGTTCTCACTTACGTTATAGCTGTAACTCACCAGCCTCTCTCTCTCTCTCTCTCTCTCTCTCACTCACACACACACACACACACACACACACACACACACACACACACACACACGCACAGCCTGTCATCTTACCGAGAAAACGGAACGTGTAACCGAAACCGGGAGCACTTACAACCGAGACTTCTTCCATAAATGTTAAATAAACTTCAACAATAAACAATTCTAAAGATTACTTTATTAAAGAACATTTTTTAAAAATCCATTTATTATTAGTCTTAGGTCTTATGGAGCGTCTGCTGTACAGGTCTCTGTGTATGAGCTGTTACTATAGAAACAATAACGTATTAGAATGAGCGCATTAATATCAACCTGTCACTCGTGTTACAGCCGGAACTACCTGTGCTGTTGTATACAAAAATAATGCACCCCTTCTGACCAATCAGATTCAAGCATTCATTCATATATATATGTGTGTGTGTGTGTGTGTGTGTATGTGTATATATATACGTTCCCGATTTACATTGTACTGAAAGCATTAAATAAAATTTATATACAGTCAGGTCCGGAAGTATTTGGACAAGGACAGAGTTTGTGTGATTTTCCCTTTACACACCACCACAATGGATTTGGATTTACAATAGAATACAATAGAATAGATTTGGGGCTCAAAGGTATTTGGTATTTGGATTGTTGACTGACAAGAAGTTAATTGACCAGTTGCGGTCCATTCCCTCATTACTTCAAGACAAATGAAGCAGATAAAAGGTCTTGAGGATTGAGTTGGCATTTAGCAGCTGTTCGACTGGAGCTACCAATATGAAGTCCAGGGTGATCTCAATGCAAGTGAAGGAGGCCATCATTAGGCTGAAAAAACAACATAAATCTATAAGAGAGAGCAAAAACCGTAGATGTGGCCAAATCAACAGTTGGGTACATTACTAAAAAGAAAGAAAGCACTGGTGAGCTCAACAACATCGAAAGGCCTGGAAGACCACGGAAGACAACTAAAGTGGATGATCGCAGAATCCTTTCCTTGGTGAAGAAAAACCCCTTCACAACATCAACAGAAGTCAAGAATACTCTGGAGAAGGTAGACGTCATTTTCTACAGTCAAGAGACGCCTTCATGAATGTAAATACAGAGGGTTTACAACAAGGTGCAAACCACTGATAACATTCAAGTACAGGAAAGCCAGATTAGACTTTGCCAGAAAACATCTACAAAAGCCTCCCATGTTCTGGAATAAGATTCTTTGGACTGATGAAACCAAGATTAATTTCTACCAGAATGATGGGAAGAGAAAAGTATGGTGAAAGAAAGGAACAGCTCATGATTCAAAGTATACCACATCATGTGTCAAACATGGTGGAGGCAGTGTTATGGCATGGGCATGTATGGCTGCCAGTGGAACGGGCTCACTGGTGTTTATTGATGATGTGACTGCTGACAGAAGTAGCAGGATGAATTCTGAGGTGTATGGGGCTCTACTCTCTGCTCACATTCAGCCAAATGCTACAAAACTGATAGGACGCCGCTTCACAGTGCAGGTGGATAACGACCCTAAACATACTGCGAAAGCAACTCAAGACTATTTGAAGGCAAAGAAATGGAATATTCTTCAATGGCCAAGTCAGTCGCCTGATCTCAACCCAATAGAGCTGCTTTTCACTTACTGAAGACAAGACTGAAGGCAGAAAGACCCACAACTGAAGTTGGCTGCAGTGAAGCCTGGCAAAGCATCTCCAGAGAGGAAACTCAGAATCTGAATTTTGAGAACATGGGCTCCAGACTTCAGGCCGTCACTGACTGCAAAGGATTTTCATCCAAGTATTAAAATTATGGTTATATTTTCAATTATGTCACTTTGTCCAAATACCTTTGAGCCCCTGAAAATGGAGGCACTTTGCTGAAAATGGCTGTAATTCCTAAATGGTAAATGCCATATTTTTGTGGAGCCTCTTAAAATAAAGCTGAAAGTCTACACTTCCATCACATCTTGATTGTTTTATTTTAAATCCATTGTGGTGGTGTATAAAGGCAAAATCACACAAACTCTGTCATTGTCCAAATACTTCTGGACCTGAATGTATGTGTATATATATATATATGATTCAAAATGCAAATGTAGTATTAAATATAAAATTGTCTTAATGATATGCCTGATTTTTAAGATTATGTTGCACATGACTCTTTTTTTTTTTTTTTTTTTTTTTTTTTTTTTTTTTTTTTTTTTTTTTTTTTTTTTTTTTTTTTTTCTTCTCTTCCCTTACTTTGTGCCGTTTGAGCCTGATGGGTGAAGTGTGATCTCTGTTTTTGAGCCGGGAAACGGTCCACAAATCTGATCCCCGGTTGTCTCGGAAAGGTTGGTGTGGGGTTGGCTTTGACCGAACAATGGCACGGAAGCTATCTGCGCTCCCCAGCACATACTGAGTAATGTGATTTGTTCAGCTTGTCACATTACTTCCTGTTTTTACTTTCATGATGCTGGGGAAAGACTTGTTATGATCACTGATGGATAAAAGCAGACTTTCATATCACTGGAGCACGAAAATTAGCTCACCTTTTTGGCACAAGTGCTTGCACCGAGAGCATCATATTAAAAAAACAATTAAAAAAAAACAGTGCATGTCTCATGCCGGCCTGCATGGCTAAACATAACCTTCTACAAGAATGGCTCCTTATTTGCTGGTACTCCTGCATGATGACACGCCGTGCATTTAAAAAGTGCTGCTCCTCACCTCTGCGTCGTCAGTACCGAAGGAAAAATAATAAAATATCGCAAACGTATGAACCTAGTGATGAACCTTTTTTTTTTGCAAATGCGCACACATAAAAGCGATGTATGAATTTGTGTACTCGATGCATAGTTGGGAAAGAATAGCACAAATTTCCACCATACTTGGCTACACGTCACTTCACTTCACTTACTCACTTCTGTGTGAACGCATACCTCTGATTGTGAGCCCCGCCCCCAAACGAGCCCAGAAGCTCTCCTGAGCGTTGACTCGTGTATTCAGGCCAAGTGTGAAAACGGCCATCGTTACAACGTCCACACGGACTTCCCTCGAATTTCCCCGTAGTAAACTGGGTGGGATTAATTCTGGGGAAGGATTACGTCAGCTTTACTCTCAACAACCACAAGGCTGATGTTGCTCGTCCCTCTTGTGCAGACTTCATCAACATGATGCGTTCTTACTTCTCTCTGTCTAAGATGAGCTCACATCGAACACGAGCATACCAGCGGACACGTAAAGTAGTGAGTGAAGGAGCGGGTGGAGGAGAGAGTGAAGGAGCGGGAGGAGGAGAGAGTGAAGGAGCGGGTGGAGGAGAGAGTGAAGGAGCGGGTGGAGGAGAGAGTGAAGGAGCGGGTGGAGGAGAGAGTGAAGGAGCGGG
>CM040983.1:4396078-4409923 GCA_022985145.1 Pangasius djambal | reverse complement strand
CAGACTAATGTGTAAAATCAGGGTAGCACACGTTTATAATGAGATCCCGGTGTCTTGCATAAGTATTCGCCCCCTTGAACTTTTTCCACATTGTGGAGTGTTACATACTGAAACTGACTTCATTCGGGATTAAATGTAGTGACTCTGCACAAAATAGCCCATTATGTTGATATATATATATATATATAACTATCAATATAGTTTACGAAATTATTTACAAATGAATTTTTTTAAAGATTTTTTTTTTTAATATAAAGTTTGCGATTGCATAAGTGTTCACCCCCCACTGCTGTGAAACTTTTGTAATGTATGATGGCAACTCATTTAAGGGTTTCGCAACAAGGGGAGGGTGAATACTTTTGCAGTCACAACTTTTATATATATATATATATATATATTTTTATTTTTTATTTGCAAATAAGTTTGCAAACTGTTTTAATTTCACTCAACTACACTTCAATATTACGAACTATTACGTGTAGATTCACAACATTTCATTCCCACTGAAGTCCATTTCAGTTCCGCAAAATGTGGAAAAGGTTAATTGGGGGGGGGGTGAATACTTATGCAAGGTACTGTAAATACGGGCTTTATTTCGATTCAGCCGTAGAGATTCTTATGTTAAACATTTAGCCAGCTTTATAGTAGCGTCCTACACTCTTAAAACTAGTTTGTGTGATTGCTCTAAGCCGATACATCATCATGCCTTTTCGCAAACGTGTGAGCGAAGCTGTCGCGCTCTCTCACTCTTTTCATCAAAGAAGAACTGAAATAGTTGTTGAAATGATCCTATCAATGCCTCTGGTTTGAGAAGAGGTCTTTATGCGTAATTTTTATTTTTATTATTTTTTTTATGTCCGTTTATTGACTTGATTGTGGGACATGGTCTGTTACACTGTATGTTATATAAAATATGCTCCTTTTTCATATTCAATAAAAGGATTTATGACCTTGTAGGTTCTTTCGGGTGTCACAACACCAGTTGTTTACTCTCATTACTCCTGGGTTTTGGGAATTTTTGGGGAAATTTAAGACAAATAAATAAAAGAGTTCTTATATATTGCCACAAGCATTTTCCAGAGGAAAAAAAAAGTTGTTTATGAAATGAAATGGGATAGCTACAAGAAGCCTTGTTCGATCACAACTCCAGCTCAAACTGCCACATTTGCTCAAAGTCTCCACCAGATGGCGACAGGTTCACCCCAGTGTTAGAGCTCACGCTGACTACTGACTGCTGACTTCTCCAGCAGGACATTTATTATACATAAATTACCTGAGTGTACAGACAGATGGCGTTGGAGATCAGAATTCCTCTCAAGCAAATAAGACATTTAGATCTCTTACATCCTTTACGCCATCCCTCAGACAACGCCCGCTCGTGAAAAAGAGACCAGTGTACGCTTTTCTAGTTCTATAGAGGTAAATGAGAAAAAAAACTGACAGAGAGAATTTTTAAATAATTAATCGACACCAACAGCCAGGAAGTACATCAGGAAAAAGGAAACGTGAAAAGGTAGACAGACAGAAAGACATCAACCATCAGGAAGAAAAGAAAGAAAAAGGACAGGAGAAAGAAAGAAGTCCAGAGAGACAGAAAAAAAAAACAGAAAGAAGGAAAAAAAAAAGAAGAGACAAAAAGGCAGACATAAAAAGAAAGAACAAAAGGAAATGTTGAAAGGTAGGCAAAGAAAGAAAGACAACCAACAGTTAAGAAGAGAAATAAAAAGAACTGGAAGAAGGAAGGAAGGAAGTAGCCACAACCAAAAATAAGAAAGAAGAATAGAAAGAAAGGAAGGAAGAAAAGAAAGAAAAGGAGGAGACACAGAAGGAAGCAAATAAGAAAGAAAGACAGCAACCACCAGGAAGCAAAGAAAGAAAGTCAGATGGAGGAAAAAAAGACACCAACCAACAGGAAGAAGAGAAAGCATAGCAAGAAAAAGAAAAAGAATTGAAGGAAAGAAAAAGACCCTTTTATATAGACTGGACAGCCAGTCTGTCACCAAACAGCTCTGATATAATGTATTATTCACACCTCCTGCTTTCAGTTAACACTTTTTTAATGGTAGTTTAATATCTCTTTCATTAGCGGTAGGTCTGTTCTTCTCGGCTTGTCCTGTTTTATTTTCTGCTTTGATGACTGTTGAGCTCCCTGTGACCGTGACGTGAGTGTGTAATGTAAATGTCCAGCTGAGGACGTTTAATGTTAATTTCATTTCCATCTGTTCAGGGCCGTGCTCAGACTGACTGGATTATGGCATACTGTGTACAGTATGTACCTTAGAGACATTAAGCTGTACATTACATGATAAAACATGACATTAGTGCTGTGTCCCATGTCCATAAAGGCCTGAGATTCGATTCTGCACCACTGCACTTCCCTCAGGTCCGGCACACACTCTTGTATTGACAGTCCCCACATGAGATGTCATCTGTACATCACGCTATAAAACACACAGCATTAAAGTAGTATTTAATGTCCATAAAGGAGCCGAGAGTCAGTTCTGCACTACTTCATTTCCTCTGCATCCTACATGATCAGACGCTCGAGACGGTTCGACATATCTCTGATGTCTTCCAGAAGAGACTCGACTGATAGAATCAGCTGCTCAGATTGAATCCCTGACTCCGGATCTGAAAAAGCTCCCTACTCCCGGACATCCATGCCGGAGAAACAGGCACTAACTCACTGTGGAGAGCACTAATATAGTGACCTGAGTTAGACATCACATCACGTCCCATCCCATCCCATCAGTTCACTGTGGAACCTGCCCCAAATCTCACACTTTGCTCACTGTATAGGACACAAAAACACCTTTTACATCACATCACTGTGGGCGTGGCCTAAACCACACAGACTGTTTACTATATAGGTCACATAAACACAATGCGAGACTGTGAGCCTGAAAGCTAGACAGTAAAAGAAAAGAAAGGAAAGCGCTACCCACCATGAGGAGGGAGAAGGGAAGGGACAGAAAGGAAAAAGAAAGAATAAGGGAAGAAATTATACAAAAGAAAGAGGAAAAAGAAAGGAAAACTGATAGAAAGGAAAAAAGAAAGAAGGAAAAAGAAATAAGAAGGAAGCGAATGAAAAAAGGAAGTAAGAGAAAGAAAGACCAACTAATGGAAAGAAAGAAAGGAAGGAAGATTTTGAAAAAGTTCAAGGGTGTGAATACTTATGCAAGCCTCTATATATAGGCCATGTGAACACCTTCTCGGATGTGGAACTGTCCCAAACCACACACTGATCACTATATAGGCAACATAAACAGCATCTCAGCTGTCTAAAACCTATATACTGTATATACTGTAGAAACCTTAAACAATCATAAAAGTCTCGTTAATACATGACATCACTGTGCACATAAACACTGTTGCAACACATCACTGTGGGCGTGGCCCAAACCACACAGCCTGTTCACTGTATATATTTGGAGTTTGCCAAAAGGCATGTTGGAGACTCAGCCATCCTGTCTGAAAAGGTTCTCTGCTCTGGTGACACCAGAATGTACCATTTTGGCCTTGGCATAAGGAGCTCCATTTGGTGGAAACCCAATACTGCCCATCACCCTGAGAACACCATCCCCACAGTGAAGCATGGTGGTGGTAGCATCACCTTGAGCATTACCCTTGGCTTTGATGCTTCTCTAATGAATACTTATGCCACCACAGCTTTTATGTTTTTATTTGTAAATAACTTTGCAAACTATATAGATTTTCCCACACTTTAATATTATAGGCTGTTTTGTATAGGGTAATGATACATGATAATCTCAGTTAAATCCATTTCAGTCTCAGGCTGTAACACTACAGAATAGTTCAAGAGGGGTAAAAACTTATACATGGCGCTGTGCATAGACAACGTTATAGACCACCTAAACATCACCACATTCATTGGATAGTCCACATAAACACCATTACCACACCTCTGAGTCTCAAATTACACACTGTGTCCCTGCAGATAGGCCTTTCACAACCTTATGGGTATTTTGTACCCTTCAAGGTAAATTTGTGGACATAATTATTGCAGTGCATTGTGGGATTTCAAGGGTGGATAATTTCCACGGAGATTTCAGCTAAGACTCGAATTTCCTTGCAGCTGATGACCTATGCCCTCTGACCTTTGGCTGCTTCTTCACTGCTGCATCTGTCAGACTTTCTGCTGTGATGTGACATTTCAGTAAGCAGCTGAAGATTATCCGGAACAATCTTGGTGTCCAGCCTTTATGAAACTGAGATGCGCGATGATGCCATTTAACCCTCTGTCTCGCACTCCAGTAAGGACGTGTCCCAAACCACAAACCCACTCTTCAGGACACAACACATACCTTCGAAAACATCTTGCCAATATTAGTCCACTGTGGATGTGTCCCAAACCACAAACCCTGTTCACTATTCAGGACACAATACGAACATTCAAAAACATCTCACCATGTTTAGCCCACTGTGGATGTGTCCCAAACTGCGTGCCTTATTCCCCTTAAAGGCACATAAACACCATCAATGAGCCACTGTAGATGTGTCCCAAACCACAAACACTATTCACTGCTCAAGACACAGCACCAAAGTTCCAAAATATCTCACCATCATTAGTCCACTGTGGATGTGTCCCAAATGGGGACATGCATTATTCCCTATAAAACCACATAAACACCATTGCAAACCATCACTGGTCAACTGGGGATGTGTCCCAAGCTATATGCCCTAATTCCTAAAAAGAAAGCCACACAAAAACGCCGTCGCAAACCATCATTGGCCCACTGTGGAGTGTACAGTTCATGCATAGCTCTGCTCAGTCTGAAATAATTTAACAGCGTAATTCAAGCAGCGTGCAAGATGCCATTAAGTAACCACACAACCACAGATATTTGCTGTAGAGTTGCATCGTCTGATAGCTTCATCTTGACCCCATGTTTTCTCCCAAGGAAACAAATCATATGCCCAGAAGATGTCGGCGGAGATGATGAGACATGATTGTCCTCCTCTTTTTTAAACTGTTCTGTTCTTTTAGTGTGGTTTAAATTAGCGAAAATCCAGCCGCTGCTCACAAAGAAACACCCTGGAAGAGATTTATGTGATTTATGAACACTGTGTATTAAAGGCCTCCATTGATCTTGGTCAGGGCGTCACGTCAGCATGAGCTGGGCTGGAGGGAGTGAGCCATCACATGAAAGACCTCAGCACCTCCGAGACACATGCGAGTGTGATCTGTGCAACGCCGCTGGCCCAAAGTCCTCTAACGAGCCTTTTATTCTCTAAAAACATGTACACAAGCATTTCACACTATATATGACATACAAGTACATACTATATACTGTATATCCATTATTTCAGCTTGCTGATCTTTTTTATTTTTAGCAGTATTTAGCATTCAGTGCGAGTGGGAATGCCGTAAATGCCATATATATTCATCTGGATGTGTGTTTGGATACAGATATGGACAAGTAGGTAGAAGGAAGTTATTGGTTTTAATATATGCACAAGTAAAGGTGTAGTTAACCAGCTAGCTAATCAAACTGCTAGGGGAGTAACATGAGCTAACATGACCAGGTTTCTGAGAGGAATTTTGAGTCAGAGAGAAAGATAGCAAGCAAAAATGATCTAACCTGATAGAATTTTCACAGATTATATTAACCAGCTGGCTAAAATGATCTAACCTGATAGAATCTTCACAGATTATATTAACCAGCTGGCTAAAATGATCTAACCTGATAGAATCTTCACAGATTATATTAGCCAGCTAGCTAAAATGACCTAACTTGCTAGGATTAATATAGACTTTATTACCTGGCTCCATAACATAATCTAATCTGACAGGATTTTCACAGATTTTTATTAGTCAAGTATTTTACATTAGCTAATCTGACAGGATTCTACTTCATTAGTCAGCTAGCTAAAATAGTCTGACAGGAATTTCATAGATTTTTGTCAGCTAGCTAATGTGCTGGAATAATTTCTGAAAGTCATCCAAAAATGTTTTGAATATTATGTGCTAACTTAAGATGGCTAGGGAACGTAACTAACTGGATATGGGTTCTCTTGTCACCCTTCACATGTCTAATTTGACATTCTGACCATCTGATGCCGACTCCCAGCTATATCCTATAGCTGTTTTTCAGACCAAGATGAAGGAGGTAGGAAAAACAGACCAAAGACTATATCACAACTGAGAGTGTGTAGAGACACTCAACATCTACAGGATCAGATACAGTAGATGTGAGGGTCTGATAAAGCTGGTCTTTGCCTCAATTCTGGATCTAGAGGAAGAATGAACGATGGCTAAGTTAGACATAAACACAGACTTTAGCGCTACTAGAAGTGCTCAGGCGGCTTAACCACGGGCATGTTTCTTTATAGAAGAGTGCATAGAATTAACCAAATAATCGGCATTTATTAATTAATTTGACAACTCAAAATACAGAACTGATTAAAATGAAAAATAATAGGATGCGCTGGATCAAGTGCTATTTTATAATCTGGCGAATAATCAGGGTGGAAGCCATATTGTTAAATTAAAGTAGGACTATTAATGCAGCAATACGTTGGCAATATACTAGATGCCTTTTAACATCTTGTCATTTGTATGTCAGTGTATTAGTCTTTTTTAATTTTTCTTTTTAAAATGATCTCTTCAGTCTTCTTCAGTCCACATTTTCTATCCCCTGATTTAAAGGTGATTTAGACGACTCTGAGAAAAAAAAAACCCAGTCTCAGAAGCCTCTATTTAGGAAAAATACGGCACCCTGGGAGACATGAACTACACATGGGTCATTTTAATAATCTGAATAGGGCCTCCAGAAAATCAACTGAAGTACCTGCATAACCTGACTTTGCATACAAGGATCTTTCCCCATGTAAATATTGACGTAAATTTTGGACTTAAATCCCTGACTCTGAATGCTACCCTATATCTCTTCCTCTCTTTTCCACGTCCCTGTGTCCTCCCTCTATGAAGTCTCAAATCTCATCAACCAAACTTTTCTTTATCTCTCAAGGCTGCTGTCTGTTGAACCTAGGCCAGGTCCTGCCGTTATTTCAGCCCATGAATGACCGCAGTGTCTTAAGGAGGTCACGTCTTTTATTGCTCTTAATCTACTGATTGGATGATGTTGTAATTGGATTGGATTTCCAGTTGGCTGTTCGCAACCTCAAATCAATTGAATCAGAGAGTTATTTAATTAATGGGAATATTAGTTAATATGATTGAGTTCGTTCTGCAGCTCTGCTCACTACACAGGCTTCACTGAGGGGCTGATAATTCACTTTGTGACTCTCTCTCTCTCTCTCTCTCTCTCTCTCTCGCTATGAATTTGAACTGGATGAGTGAAAATTCACCAACAAAGCACCAATTTACAGAGGGACAACTTCTTCTATACGACGCGTCTATTTTTAGCACGGTCGCTGGTAGCTGGATGTCAAAGGTCGTTTGCAGGGCAGTGAATAATGCACATGTAACAAGATTACAACATTTATAATTAGTTATAAATTCTAAAACTATTATAATTATTAGAATTCTACACTTATAATTAGTGGCTGTCCAAGCTCTGTATTTTCAGCTACCAGTATGTCCTGGTATCTGCATTAATTACCACAGAACACTGCTGCAGAAGTGCTAGGAGTGTTTCGTTATTTAGTGAAGGAAGCTGTTAGATTATTTACAAAAGCGTAAGAGTATCACTCGTAGCCTTTATGGAGACAATTCCGAAATTCGATCTTGTCCCATTTCCACATGTTGTGTTTGTTCTTAAATATCCTATACCAGATTTTAAATGATGTCCAGGAAATAATGTGTTTCATTGAACATATGGAAACGTTTGATATGGAAATAACAATGTGATCTATAGCATGATGTTAACAGTGAAACAGTTTTAGATTAGATTTTTTAGATTAGATTTTAGATTTTAGATCATCTGCTATTTAATAAAGCTCTTAGCTAGCCAATAGACTCAAAACATTACTTTGAGCAACTTTAGAATTTAGCCTTTTATTTTTAGTTTTAAACGTTTCACTGTTTTTGATTGAAATCTTGAAAATTATAGAAGGATTTTTTCCCCCTTCCTTTGAAGTCATTAGAATTCCAAAAGTATTTTGTCATCTTTTAAGTGACAGGAGTCCTAGAATTGCTTTTCTTGCCTTTGAAGTCAATAGAATTCTAGAGTGATTGTTCTTTCCTTTGAAGTTCTGAGAATTCTAGAGTGGTTGTTCTTGCCTTTGTAGTCATTAGAATTCTAGAGTTATTGTAGTCAGTAAAATTGTAGAATTTGTCTTTCCTTTGAAGTCACTAGAATTCTAGACTGATTGATCTTGCTTTTTAATTCATTAGAATTCTAGAGTGATTTTTCTTCCCTTTGAAGTAATTTGAATTTTAAAGTGATTGTACTCATTAGAATTCTAGAATTTTTTCTTGCCATTGAAGTCATTAGAATTCTAGAGTAATTTTTATTGGCTTTGAAGTCAGTAGAATTGTAGAATTGTTTTTCTTGCCTCTGAGGTCAGTAGAATTCTAGAGGGAATTTCTTGCCTTTGAAGTCATTGCAATTATAGAATGATTTTTTTTTGCCTTAGAATATCCTTAGAATTCAACAGTGTTTTTGTCAAGTCCTGAATTCTATAATGATTATTTTCTCACCATTGAAATCCTTAGAGTTCCAGAAAGTGTAATGTAATGTAGTGTCCATTGGATAATCTGAGTGAGACAAATCGATAATTACACACAGTACTCGCACATCATTTAACACAGCTACCACTCATGGGATGTGATGCATCTTTTCACTAGAATGTTTTTGAGAGACTCTCCAGATATTAGAGATCATATCTAGAAATTAGCTTTGTTTTAATTTTACCCCCCCCCCCCCCAAATTTGGTCATTTGCCAGTTCCCAACAAATAGCCAGTTCTGCTCTATCACACAACAGCTATGGACCTCATGTTATGTCACAGGGCAACGTAACACACTTGGAGGAAAGCGCTATCTACCCCCTTCTGCATACCAAATTGCATACCACAATTGACTAGCGTCACTCTGATTGACAGGGGACAGACTAACGCCATCTCTCCCACCCAGAGACCACAGCCAATCCCACTCTTTGGTGATGTTGGGAATCGAATGCTGTTCTGTTGGACCACTCGGGAATCCCATATTGTTACCACTTTGCTAGACAGGGCAGAGAGAAAAGCTGTCTCCCGTCCTGTGGCATCGGCACATCGCTGTCTCGGTGACAGGGCAAATAATTTACAGTTTTTCATTCATATCACTGAGTATCATCACTCACTTTTTTTCTCATCTTGCTAAAGGCCTTTCATATGACGCTGACTCCAACACTGCTTCACAATTGTTTTGATTTCTATCTTCAGCGCTCTGAGGGGTTTAACTGTTGAACATCAAAAGATATTGTACAGACGGTACAGTACAGACATTCAGGAATGGTCTTATTATTTACCTCCAACATTGTGGCATATGCATTGAGATTTCTAGGCTGATTAGTGACCTAAATATCATTTGGGTTCTTTCACTTTGAGCTTTTCTTTTTTTTTCTTTTTTTCTTTTCTTTAAAGCATTGATTTCACTTGACCCAGTCCCTGGTTTGTGCTTCTCAAATGAATTGCACGCTGCTCTCATTTCAGTAAGAGAATTGTGCCTATTGACTCAAAAGGTATTGATAGCCAGAACTTCATAAAACTACACACACACACACACACACACACACACACACACACACACACACAGCTTGCAGCTAATTATTTTACTTCTTTTTAACTGAACAATACACACACAGCCTACACAGAACAACAGAACAGCAGCAAGAGGTTAAACTAGATAACGTCACTGTGCAGAGTGACTGCAAATTGCATGAGCCTGTAAACCATCATGAGTAGCAGTGTATGTATGGAGGACACAGATAAGTCCTAAGTGGTAATTAAAGATAGTGCAGAACTTATTATTGTGCAGTAAATTTTCTGTGATGGGGCCGAGGGGGGAGGGAACAGAAATACTTTTTTGTAATCGACTTGAGTCACCCTGAGCTATTGTATTAGCGCTAATTATCAATATAGTCTATAATTATAGAACGCCTCAAAAGGCATAACATTACATTTGGCAAGGACATATTACAGGCCGACTGGACACATGCCCTTGACAAGCATCGATTTTTGAAGTGAATTAGGCCTTTAAGCTGTCACACACAGCATGATGCATAGAACGAATGAACGGAATGGAAAATCACAGAATTTGAAATAAATCTGAAAATTTTATTGGTGTATGGGTCTGAAATTGGAACTAGTGAGTGGTCAGTTAGGTCCAAACTGTTTTCAAATGGAGCAAAGATAAGCAAAAAAACAAAACAAAACATGGTTAACAGTAAACCCATACTAAGTTTGTTGATGAGAAGAAAACCTAAAAAGTAAAAAAGAAGAAAGAGAATGTTAATTTTCCCAAATGATAAGATTATAAATTAAAAGCAAGAAAAGCCAAAAGATCTACAGCCAGGTATTTTATTTTTTTTTACCATTGTCGTATGAAATTCATTTGGAGAAACTGAGAACATCACATTTATTTTTGGAAATATTTGAAATGTTTATAAAGAGTGTATGCAGCTCCAGGGTCCCGGTCCAATCCCGAGCTCAGGTTACTGTCTGCGTGAAGTTTCGCATGTGCGCGTGTGGGTTTCCTCTGGGTTCTTTGATTTCCTCCAGACAGTAACCTGAGCGTAAACTGAAGCTATGAGACAGCAATGCTTTAAACTATCTCATGCTTGTAAATGTAAACAGTTACAGCTTAGGAAACATTAACAAACTATCAAGCCCCAAGACAGGCAGCTTAGCTAGTCATCCCTTGAGGAACTCTTTTTTTTTTTTCTTTTCTAAGAGTGTACTTTTTAATAATATAACACAATTAGGGAACAATCTATGTCTCTGCCACGAGTGCCTAATACATTATGTAATTAGCTTATTATTTCTTTATTTCTTTAATTGTACCTCATTGTTTCCTTTTCTTGTTTTTTCCCCCTTGTTTTTCAGTTGCTCCCTCTAAGGACTCGAGAAAATGATGCATGGAAAAGAAACTAGAGGAATTGACAGCAAACATATTTTCCAAATGAGACACTCTTGTTTACTGAAAGATCACAATAAATCTTTTAACCTCAGCTACTGAGTACTTTTTACAGCTTTATTGCCTGTCTTTGGGCATAACGGATCTGAACATACACAGCATTGTGTGATTCTTCACTGCATAAACACAAAGCATTGTTGCACGTGAACATCACATAAATACTTATCTTTAGACATTTCATGTGCACATTTTTAAATCCCACACATTTTTATTGCCTTTTAATCCATCTTTTTATTAGTACCCATTGTTTATTTTTGTATCTCCACTTATCCAAGGTTTTGCTGCTGACAGGCTGCATTTTGCTCTTAAATGAGTAACAGGGTTGATTTATTTAAGTATCTAAGTTAGGATCCAAGTTCAAGGAAGTCCAAGGAAGAACCCCCTACTCCAAGACTGACATGAAAAAGCCAGACTGAAGTTTCCAGGTGATCACCAGCCTTTTGGACGAGTGGTCTCTGGTCATATTAAACAAAATTTAACGATCAGTGCTATGTATGGAGAAAAATACCAGAATACCATCCCAACTGTGAGTCATGGGGGTGGCAGCATCATATTGTGGGGGTGTATTCCTGGAAAAGGTACTGCTTCACTTCAGAAAATAGATGGCATCATGAGGAAGGAGGATTATCTAGAAATACTGAAGCAACACATCAAGACATCAGCCAGAAAGTTGGGTTGGAAGTGGGTCTTCCAGCAGGACAATGATCCCAATCAAACCTCCAAAATGGCTTAAAGACAACAAAGTGAAAGTATTGGAGTGGCCATCACAAAGCCCTGACATGAATCCCATAGAAAGCTGACAAGGAGGCCCACAAACCTGACTGACTTGCACCAGTTCAGGAGGAAGGGGCAAAAATTCCACCAAAATATTGTGAGAACCTTGTGGAAGCCTACCTCAAACATTTGAGTCAAGTTCAAGCAATTGAAAGGCAATGCCACCAAATACTAACATAGTGTATGTAAAATCTTAGGCCACCAAAAATCTGATATTTTTATATACAGTATATAAAAGTTAAAATAAATCTGTCTCTTAGGTACAATTTTAAAATGACCTCATATGGAAATAAAGACGAAACACTAATAGACTTAACATAGGAAATGTATGGTAACATGAAATGTGTGGAAATTAGTTTGAATGTCTTTAGCCTAGGTGTGTATGTAAAATTTTGGCCTCAGCTGTATGGTGTTGTTTGATATTGTTTCTCAGCCAAGCGCCTGCTTTGAGTCCTCCACAGACATGAGAGTAAAAGACCTGTTGTCACTGAGGTACGTTTTCTTTAATGATTCCTTAAACTACTGTGGGACTGAACAATGTTTTTAAAATCAACACAGTAATTAAGTATTGAAGAGCCGTTTGTTTTGTTTGTCTTGAATACTGTGCTCACCTCCTTGTCTGAAACTGTGAACGAGTGAGAGAGAGGGCATTGCTCTTTCACAAGCAAACACAGATTCGGTACATCTAGGTGGTCATCTGTAGGTGCATATGACTGTGACCTTGACTATTTAGAAGCTAATCTAACATCACAGAGAGCAAATGTCTTTAACATTTTTTAGAGGTTTAATTAGTTTGATAAGAGTCATTTTCCCCAATAATGGATTCTGAGAATTTTCTCCTGAATAGTGAATATAATTCCTTTCTTGGGACCACTGTGAATTTCAGGATAAGTGAAATATGTTCTTTTGGCACATGTTCTATTATATCATCTATAATTGTGGTCCTTGACTTTCCCACCAAGTCAGCCTTTCAACTAGTGCGTCTCTCTGTTCTTCATCCTCCCACAAAACCCCTTGACCTCATACTAACTCTGCACATTATTGCACATTATTTTGGATGGCCTTCAAATAATATAATTCAAGTGGGACAACAGTGTTTAGGGAATAAGTAGAGTTAACGCCAATAAAAAAAAAAATTCCCTCTTTTATTTATTCTTTCCTATATAATACTTTCCTGCAGTTAGGCACGCCAACAGAAGACTGGAATTTATTTATTTATTTGTGAATCCATGTGAATGAACTTTCTCACTACTATCATGAAGTGTTTTTTATTTTATACTATATTAGTCTACACTGATAAGCCAGGAACAAGAATCTGAGGCTGTCATGGGCATCGACTCACTGAAACTGTGTCTGAAAAAATACCAGCCCAAATGTAGGGAACTAACATGACTGTCACTCTCTATATTCCATCAGCTCTATATTCCTTTAGCTCTATATTCCCTTAGCTTGATATTCCATCATTTCTATATTCCCTTATCTCTATATTCCATCAGCTCTATATTCCCTTAGCTATATATTCCCTTAGCTCTATATTCTCTTAGCTTGATATTCCATCATTTCTATATTCCCTTATCTCTATATTCCCTTAGCTCTATATTCCCTTAGCTCGATATTCCATCATTTCTAAATTCCCTCAGCTCTATTATTCCCTTAGCTCTATATTCCATCAGTTCTATATTCCCTTAGCTCTATATTCCATCAGTTCTATATTCCCGTAGATCTATATTCCCTTAGCTCTATATTTCATCAGTTTTATAGTGCATCAGCTCTATATTCCCTCAGCTCTATATTCCCTTAGCTCTATATTTCATCAGCTCTATATTCCCTTAACTCTATATTCCATCAGCTCTATATTCCCTTAGCTCTATATTCCCTCAGCTCTATATTCCCTTAACTCTGTATTCCATCAGCTCTATATTCCATCAGCTCTATATTCCCTTAGCTCTATATTCCCTCAGCTCTATA
>CM040983.1:4368428-4395978 GCA_022985145.1 Pangasius djambal | reverse complement strand
CTCTATATTCCATCAGCTCTATATTCCCTTAGCTCTATATTCCCTCAGCTCTATATTCCCTTAACTCTGTATTCCATCAGCTCTATATTCCCTTAGCTCTATATTCCCTTAACTCTATATTCCATCAGCTCTATATTCCCTTTGCTCTATATTCCCTCAGCTTTATACTCCCATAGCTATATATTCCATTAGCTCTATTTTGCCTCGGCTCTGTGTTCCCTCGGCTATCTATTTTAGCACTATCTATTTAAGTCTGGATTTAATCCTTTTTTTTTTACTATAAGAATATACTAAGTAACAAGGTAGTTCTTCCATTTTTGCACACTTTAATATATTAATCATTACTGTGGCTGCAAGTACACTATATTGTGCTGCAGCATAATCAAGTTTAATGTACTTTAATTCCCCTAGGGTGCACTCATTAAGTGAGGCTTTTTAAAAAATGTAGAAAACATTTGTCTGCATTCAGCCCAGTCCTTAATTTGAATGTAAAGAATGTGGTGCTGTGGATTTGAGGCTTAGGCGATGTAATTCCCTTTGACCCTTAAGGGCTCTACACTGATCTTGTGGTTAACCTCTGACAGACTGCCTCACTGCCAGTTCCACCATGTGAGAAATAAGATTCCCAGATAAAAGCAAGGCCTCTGAAAAACACCTTTGTTTTGCGCTTTTTCTGTTTGAAATTTTCGAGTTGAGGTTCACCGCTAATGCTTGAGTTCTGTGAAGCTAGTGCGATTGAAGGAGTAAGTTATTGCTTACGCTGCTAGTCAGTTTTTCAAAAGTGGGACTCAAGTTTTAGTAGAGTACAGATACCGAATGACAAATAAATAAGGAACTAATTTAAACAATTGATCCATTAAACATCACAATTTGTGTTTTTCAGGCATGTTAATGTGTGTTCACATCTTTTCACGTGGTAATTATGTGCTTCTGATTTACAAAAAGCATTTATGAATGCCATTGTTCATTTATAACAAACACTTCAGAAGTTTCTGAGAACTCTGGCTTGTCACCAAGAAATGAACTCTGTTTAATTTATCGAGTTTTCTTTAACTTTAACCATTTGCCCTTTGGCCAATTATAAATCAATAAACCTGCTTTTGCATCCATGTAACCCCTGTCTATACCTCACATTTATGTCTATGTATTTTGTTTTATATTTGATGGAGAATTTTGGAAAGTCAAGGGTCAATGTTTTATTTTTGGATACTTTTCCCGCTCCTTTTTTGTGTAAAATGTTGTGCTGCCATGTCTGTGTATGAACAGCTGATGGCTTGTTTCAAGCGTTTATCACCAGGCTTGTACAAAAGGGCTTTGTTGTTGGTGTGTTTATCAGCAGAGAACTTAGTGCACGCGCCTCCAAGAGCATGTGTATTTGTTTACGGAAAGAATCTGTCTGTATAAATACATTACTGAGTTATATAAAAATGCATCACTGACCCACAACTGTAATCAAACGAAATGGGTCATGAAACAATGGCATGTTCCCTATGTTCCAGTTAAAATTAGACAGAAGTTTAGCTTATTAGTAAATTAAGTTTGGGAAAGAATGATGATGGGAAAGAATGATGATGGGAATATGGGTAGAGCAGGTTTGTCTGTTTGTTATTTAAGATCATACTATTTATTTATTATTAAGCAGCAAAGTTCCACTTTAGCTAGAGAAGTTAATAAACTAACAGCAAAACAATAGACAGGGAAGTAATGAACGCTGTTAAATCCCACATACTTAAATTATAATAATAAAAATCTGATCATAAAATCAATCAATTCCAAATTCAGAAAAACACGAACATTTCTGCCTAAAAAAACAAATCAGTTCGTTTAACTGATTTGTTTTAATTAATTAAATATTATTATTATTATTTAAATAATTTCCACTATTAAGATGAAAAATTAGGGACATTCTCCACCAAAACAATAGAGGGCCCTGTTTCCTGAATTTTAGAGACTCTTCCTTGGCTATCACACACTTCCTGTTCAACAGCTTTATAAAGCACATGGTTCTTTATGTTAATTGCAAAGCCTTGCTGGGAGAATTCTTTTGTGCAGCTCCTTCTGAGCCGTTTGTATTGTTATTATCGTGTTTGACCCTTTTGACTTTTTATTTTTATTTTTTTTTACAATTGCCCTTTCATCTTGGAAATCTTATGGATCATTTGTGTATTGGCCTTGGCCTGTTTCGTGTTGTGTTTTGGAATTGTAGATTTTGTCTTTAAACCTCTCACATATAGATCTTCACACACTCATTTGAGAGGACAATGTACGTGCGGTGGATTGAGAAAACCCTTCATATGGTGACATTTTGTCATTTTCTACTCTGCATAGTGCTGACTTTCCTGAACTGAAATATGTTCCTGAGTTTGTTTGAGTGTATTTCAACCAGAAGTAAGGTTCTAGCAATTTCAATTCAGGCTACCACCAAAAGTGAAAAGGGAGCAAATTGTATTTAATGATTTGACTCTGATTTGTGGCACAGGAGCGTCACAGACGTTTTTACAGCTTTTATCTGATTACAGACTGGCGTGATTATGCCTTTACCTTTATGGCACATAACTATCCAAGAGCTTGATCCAAGTGTGACCTTCACTGTAATGAAATCACACTTAAACATGAAAAAGAGAAAACTTGAATGAAAAAAAACCTGTCATGTAGGAATTATTGACAAATGTGCCAAATTAAAAAAAAAAAAATAAAAAATCTATACTCGCTAGTAGTATGTGTGGTAAATTTTTAAATATGGAAGCCTAGATGTAAAGTTCTAACACAGCAATGCCAAATCCCAACTTAAAGTGTTTTTAAACAGATTATGTGTGAATTAAAAGGAATAAGGACAATAGACACCCATGGACTCTTTTAAAACTCTGATTGTTTGGTAAGTGTGTACATAACGCGCAGGTATATGATGATGTATTGATGCGAAATTCTTTAATAAATCTTTAAATTAAAAGTGAAATCACACTTAGCTAGCAAGGTTTGCTACAACATGATCTTTACAGATAGCCTAGGCAAGGTTAGAAAGTAATAAAAACATTTCCACTCGTTTTGGTGAAATACTGTATATTTCAGGTTCCTTGAAGTTGAGGTGAGAACGTATGTTATTGGCAAAAATCTTTGGACAAAAAACAGCAATTTCTCGATTTCTCCGTTTTCCAGAATTTAGTCACAGCAACATCCGGCAGGTTTCCTCCCGGGCCACCCACACATAATATGTAATGAGGTTTGCTTTAATTACGAGGGTGATATCCTGGTTTTCAATAGAGTATGTGTATAGAGAGCACAAATAAGTAACCTTTTCCACATTTTCAAATTTATTTAACTTATTTCAGCATAGATAAATCTCATGAAATGCGAAATATCATATTTTGTCCATATGATTAAAAAAAAAAGTGATCATTCTACCATGTGCTTGTCAGATTTAAAAAAAAACATGTACAGTTACACTTCACATGCATTGAGTTCTGCATTTAGTGTAGCATCTAAGAATTAAAAAAATGCTGCATCTCTAAAATACCAAGAACCATCTGAGTTCAAGGCTTTTGAAAGTATCACACACACGTACTAGTATTCAAATGATAAAGTTGTCTGAATTTGGTAACAGTGGTTATAAATCATTTAGCCCATTCTCTTCCCTGTAGCCACGAAGTGCAAAGACAATATTTACAACAAGCCTGTAGCGAGTGCACAAAATAACACACTACTGAATGAACAAATAATGTGATAAAAACAGACCATAAATGGTATATTAATAACATACTGTAGAAATAGCTGCAGCTATACTTTGCTCAGAGCTGAATTAAAAGAAAACACCACCCTGAAACATAGTAAGTCTGTTTCTACTGAAATATTTGTGATGTGTTTAGTGATTCTGGTGCTAACGTGTTGGTTGTTGCTGTATTTTTGTTATTCATGTTAGACGTTAGCAGTTGCCTGCGGTATAGATGTCACAGGGGGATGTTGCTTGCGCAGTTACAATGAGAAAAATTTCAACAATCTCACAATTTCAACTGTCAGATTTCTCTTTTATCTCCTGAAAAACAAAAGAGCGAGAGCTTCTTTTCTCACTCGCCATTTTCCAGAGAAATCCAGTATAGAAGTGTTGTATGGCACTTTTAACGATTGCCACAAAGCAGCTTTACAGAAATCCGGATGTAGATTTAGACCCATAATGAGCAAACCAGAGGAGACGTAAGCATACAGTTGTGGAAGAGTACAAACAGTTGAAGACAAACACAAATAGTGTTAAGTTTGATCAATCTCTCCACACTGTTTGTTGATGTGATGCAGACCGACTTATACTACACTGTTGGGTTCTTAGCTTCATGAATGGGTTCTTCTTAGCACCCTCCCTGACAGAAAAACTCCTATATTATAGATTTCTGCTGTTAAGGGTTCCCCTAAATAGACAACCCAAATAAGGATTTATATTTGCGTAGCAGGAGTTAGATGATGGTCAGGCGGTGGGCTGTATCGGGACTCATGCTGGAGCATCCCTCAGTCTTCACCGTGGTCTTGGACATGTTACTGCGTGTTTCTCGGTGACGGCACAGACGCTCGCGGTAGTTCTGAGCAAAGATCAGCAGCATGAGCGGGTTGATGCAGCTGTGCGAGTAGCTCAGGCAGATGCTGATGTTGTAGGCGTAGACAAAGGCCGACGTGGGCTCTTGGATACCCAGGTTGATCATCTGGATCACATGATATGGTGTCCAGCACAGCAGGAAGAGTGCAATAACCATCAGAACCATCTTGGTGGCTCTCTTGGCCCACAGAGACTGCTTGCGCTTGACCCGGCGCGTCGACTGGAACACATGGTACAGTGTCAGTGAGTAGAAGGTGCTGATGATGATGAGGGGCACGAGGAAACCCAGCGTAGACTGGTACAGGGTGTACCAGTACATGTCCCGGGGACCATCAAGGTATATCATGCACACACTTGAGTGCTTCTTGGAGATTACCTTGGCGTAAATCATGACAGGGATGGTGAGCAGGAAACTGCCAAGCCACACCAGCACGTTGATGATGATGGTCCACTGGATGGTGCGGTTCTCCGACATGGGATGGACGATGGCAATGTACCTTTGGAAAATGACCAGAGGATGAGTTAGAAATCTGGACACCATAATGTATTTGTACCGTAAAAGATATTATCCAAATCTTTTGATGACAACCAATAATTCCTGTTTATCCCTACGTTTATGAATGACAGTTTGTTTGCAAATTCTTGAAAAACCTGATAATCCAATGTTTATACCCAGCCATCTGCAAGGAAATGGATTAAAAGCTTTTAAACCATTTGTTTAATGGGAAAAAATGATCCCCTCAATAATGCTGTCTATAGAGTAGTGAGAACACTATTATCATTTTTATATTTACTGCTCACAGATAAGGGGTGTCAGTAGGGGCATAAAACTGGGTTTTCTGATAAAATTCATCTTGCAGGAAAGTGTCGAGAACAATTTACTCAGTCATTCGTTCATTCATTCGTCTTCTGTTGATTTATTTACTAACATTTACATTTACTGATTTAGTAGTAAGTGTAGTAGGGCATTTATCTAAACTCACCTAAGCCACACCCACACAGCCGAGTGGTTGTTGGTTAAGATCGCATATGAATGAAAGCACAAATGAGTCAAGATCAAGATGGAAAACCACCAAATCATTTTTTAGGCCAAACCTTTACTTCAGTTTAATATACGCCAGACCAAATTAGCAGATTCTCTTGAGAATCACCTAGAATCCTGCAGAATCGTTCTGAGCAGTAGATTTAGGCTTTATAATTGGGATACCACTAGTAGTTTTATTGGTTACAGGCAAGCCACTGATAGTAGGTTGAGACCAGGGCCATATTTAGTGAGACCAATGCCTAAGACTGAGACTGAGTACAAATGGCATTAAGTCCAAGACAAATCCAAGTTAATAAACAGAATGTCTTGAGGCGAGACTTGAGTTGTACAGCCCTGACAGGGTTGTACAACTCTAGGGTCCAGCATTGGCAGCATTAGCCCCAGAGTTAGTAATGTTCAATTCAATTCAATTTCTTCAGTGCTTTTTACAAAGCAGCTTTACAGAAATCCAGATGTAGATTCCTAGATTAGATCTCTAATGAACAAGCCAGAGGCAACAGTGGTGAAGAAGAACTCTCTGAGATGACATGAGGAAGGATCCTTGAGAGGAACCAGACTCTAAAGGGAACCCATCCTCTTCTGGATGATACTGGATTATTGGATTATAAATCATTACAATATACATGTGTAGAAGGAAAGACAAACAGTACTAAGTATATTAAATTCCTCCACACATTTTGTTGATTTGCTGATGTGCTGGTTTAAACAGCTGCAAACCCACTTAGACTACACTTAAACCCACTTAGACTACACTTTAAGAAAAAAAGGATTCCTCAAGGGCTCTTTAGACAATGAAGGGTTCTTAGCTTCTTGAATGGGTTCTTCAAGGGATCCATCTTGAGGGGGAAACCACTATGTTATAGGATTCTCCACAGAATGATTAAGTGTTCCACTAATGGAGCAAACTTAAGAATTAATAGGTTTTTTTTGAAACCTGGAAGTGTGTGCAGTCAGAAACATTAAAAATGAGTTTTGAAGCTTGAATTATTTTGTTTACTCCAACTAAATGTGAAGATCTCAGTCACACGCTATGTGAATTCACACTGCCTGAGGCTGACTTGGCCCTGACATGAACACTTCTTAAAAAACAGAAAGAGAAATAAAACCTTCAAATGAGCCTTGATACTTTTATAGAGACTTGTTCATTTTCCTCCATGCTTTAATGTGTTTAATCTGGGGAAGGGAACACATGTAACACAGTAGTATCATTGCACCCTGAAGTACATTCTCCCTGTGACTCATGAGCCATTAATTATGATGATGTCTACTGTTATTATAGAGCCACAGAACAAGACTAACACACATACACATTTCCAAATATAGCAAGAACTAGTGGTAAGTCCTTGGCAAATCTCGTGCACTGCAGGATCATATGCTTCAATAAGAGATGATGAAAAGCACATGACCCACCAAACCAATCAGGCCCCATCTGCTTCCATAAGAGACGCAGTGAGCAGAGGGCTTAGGGCTAAACCCCACCATGAAATGTTAGCATATTATAGCATAGAGGACTTTATGGGGCCCTGTCCTAATCTCACCAACTGTGGAGTTATTAAAGCATCTCTTTCTTAACATACTGGGGACATCACGTGTTCTGCAGCTTTGGTATGGAAAAAACCCCAGTGTTTGTTCTGTACTCACCATCATATCAGATCCTACTGAAATAAACTTCCAGAGCTACTGCTGATGCGGCTGAGTGCAAAAGATTTTACAGTCTTAGGATAAAATGAAAAAACAGTCACAAAAAAATGGTCAGATTTTTTTTTTTAAAGTTAAAGCAGTGATTCCTTCACTGAGGTGCCAATTTTGTTCCTCACAGATATTACATTTAATATGTATGTAAAATAAAGGTAAAAGACATTTTAGACACAAGCAAGATTCCTACACAATGACAACCTACATATTTCAGATAAATAACTTAAGAAATCTGTTCAAAATCTATGGCACTTCTCTTCAGTAAACATGGTTTTGAAGATTTAAAATACATCAGAAATCAGAAAATTTTTCATTAATGTGTGAATACATTTAAAGTCTCAAGCTTGAAACATTGTTTTCCTTGAGTCGTCCATTTTAGGTTCACATGATCTTTTAGGAAGATCATGTGAAGAAGAAAAGTAAGTCCTCTCATTCTTTGTACTTTATTTTCAAAGATATTGTGATATCTACTGATATTTACTGAGGTCGGTTTGAAAGTTAAAACTTATTACGCAAATTATACATTGAAAATAAATGATTAATCAAAATTTTCATTTTAAGTAAACTGATACAATGTCTTTAATGGCCTCATGCCATTAGCATGGATCCTAGTTAACGACATTTTGTGTATTTGCTAATTCTATGCTAAGAATCTCAACCCTGTTATACACTTAAGAGCAAAATATAGACTCTGCAAAGAAACCTGGAGTAAGACATATTTAAATGCTTAAATATACTGTATGTTTAACAAATTAATTAAATGTTTAATTTTAAGAGTTACATGGGCTAAAAAGGCATGAAAGTCATGGAATCAAGCAATGTATTAATAACGGAAAAAAAAAAGTATATATATATTGATATCTCCCTTCCTGAATGTGATGTAAATATTCTTGAATAATTCAAACGGCTGCCTCCGACCTTTTCAATATCCTGTGAACAGCTTTTTATGCTTTAACAAAATCATCAATGCGGGAAAGACCAAGGAGATGGTGGTGGATTTCCGCAGACACCGGTCTGCCCCCTCACTGGTGAACATCCAGGGAATGGACATTGAGAGAGTGGACTCTTATAAGTACCTGGGTGTTCACCTAAACCACAAACTGGACTGGTCTCACAACACAGACGCACTGTACAGGAAGGGTCAGAGCAGGCTCTACCTCCTGAGGAGACTGCGGTCCTTTGGTGTGCAGGGGGCGCTCCTAAAGACTTTTTATGACTCTGTGGTGGCATCATCCATCCTGTATGGTGTGGTCTGTTGGAGCAGCAGCATCACTGAGAGGGAGAGGAAAAAGCTGGACAAGGTCATCAAGAGGTCCAGCTTTGTTCTGGGCTGTCCTCTGGACTCAGTGCGGGAGTTAGGTGACGGACGGGTCCTGACAAAACTGACATCTATGCTGGACCACGGGTCCCACCCCCTGCGGGACGTCCTGTCAGCTCTGGAGAGCAGCTTCAGTGACAGACTGCTCCACCCTCAGTGTGTAAAGGAGAGATTTCGTCGGTCTTTCCTTCCTGCTGCTGTAAGACTTTATAATGAACACTGCTGATTTATTTATTTATTTATAAACTCTCATTGCAGTATTTAGACTCACACTTATGTGCAATATCAGTGTGCAATATTTTAACGTGCAATACTGTCACACTACTGGCAAGCTACACTATTCTCAACCAATTCTGCTTGTATTATAGTGTTTTTATATATAGAGTCTATTTGATTTTGTTACCTCATATTAGAATAGTTTTTAATCTATCTTGTTCTTGTGTGCATACTCTTTCTGTACTGTACCCCCGCTGTTGCTAAATGCAATTTCCCCACTGCGGGACAAATAAAGGAATATCTTACTCTTACTTACTCTTACTCTTACTTATTATTATTGCTTTTACTTATACAGATGGTCTCACTGAGATCAAGATCTCATATTCAAGAGAGACCTGTTACAAAAATATATACGGATATAAAACCGATAAACACAGACGCATCACAAGCAGACGTTACAACATACACTCGGCATAGACAAGCAGGTAAAGGTCAAGTAAAACGTACAAAAAGAAAAACATAATTTCAAGTAAAACACATACAAACGTCATTAAAAAAAAAAAAAGGTTAGAAAATTTTGGTATTAAATGATCGGTTTCAGGGACTGTCGCTGGTTCCGTGTTAACATGGAGAATATTTAAAAGTAGGTAATCCTGAGACCTAACAGTACTGTGTCTAAAAGTGATTATAGTTGAGAGATGAAAGGGTAAAATACCTAAAATTGCCTTATAAATAGATGTTTTTCCCTTCTGGTAGCTAACGATGGCCACTCAGTAAAAGCCTCTCTGTCACACACTGCCTCCTTCATGTCAGACCTGGAGACTGAGAGGGTCATGGCCAATCTGAATTCTTTCTTCTCATACATCCACATTTCATTGTAAGATACACGTACACTTTTGCCTTTTTTCAACCCGAAGCCATGGCTGATGCAAACGCGATTATGTTGTTGCTGGTTTTTAGCCTCCTGTAAGGTTCCCTCATCCACAGCTTCCATACAGTAATCTACTTTTGTATTCTGTACACTTCATTAGCTGTGTATTAAATGCTTCTAAATTGTATGGGCTAAAAGCAGTTCTCTGATTAAAACATGTTCGTGTCACTAAGTTCATTTCACCGGGAACCAAACACACATGCCGCACATGTAGAAATGAGCTTTTTTTTCACTTAATCCTAATAACGTCATTTCTGCCATAGAAACACCTACATTAGCATCACTCTTCCTTTTCCCGCTGTTGCTATGGTTCCCCCCTCGTAGGGAATAAAGTTTCATTAAGAAGAGATGTTGTCTCAAGTTGATTCAGATTCGAGTCGCACTCGAGTTAGCTGGAACATTGTGTCATTTTAGTAAAGGTCACTAATGCCTTTCGAGTGCATTAGCCTGAGGTTTTTTTTTTTCTTGCCTTCTTGCTTATTTATTGACTTTTAGTGCAACGTGGTAAAACTCTGGCTGGCTTGATAAATGGAAATTTTTTATTTATTACCGCTACATTCACCACAATTAGTTAGTCCCTAAAGTTTTCTTCACAGAGTGATGGACAAACAGACAGATAATGCGACAGGTTAGGAAACGTCTGGTTTATAAAAGCAAGAATTCACAATGCAAAGTCTCCAGAGGAATCATTCGATCATCTTCAGCAGGTGCGGACAAAGTACTGAGAAATCTTTTAACTTAATTTATCTGTTAGCTCAATTAAAAGTATCCAAATAAATGTTTACTCAACTGAAAGTAAAAAAGTTACTCAAGTCCTCAAGTATTCAAAATTAATAGATGAAATTAAGCTAATGTCATGGTTTAATGTAAAAATGTATATACGCAACTTTTATTACATTTTCTCTAAGTTTGTAATATTTACCATTAGCTAGAATTTGAGTTGCTGCTTAGCCAGATGATGTTAGCTACTGGAATCGACGCTAGTCTAACCTGGTAGAAACCAAACTAACAGCTAATGTTAGCAAATTAATGAAACTTTCCTCAGCATGCTTTTTCACATTAGTTGGAGTTCATGCCTTCTATGAAGTTTAAGGAGATTTTTTTTATAAGTCTTTGTTTACTCCAGCATATTTCACTGAGGTAGGGATAGGGACGCTCATCCTCAGGTTCAACACTGCAGACTGCTCGATTATACATCTGAGAACACACATGGATAGCGACAGCCCTAACTGCATGCACAAGACTGAAGAATTTGATAGGATGCTAAACTGAAACGATTGGACACTAAACTGAGCCCATTTGACTGATGTGTAGTGTATAGTCAGTGGCTATATGAAAGAAGAAGAGACCTTAGTGAGTTGTAACAGGTACTTTGATGGTCTAAATAAAATGGAAGGCGCAAAAAGTTTTTTTTTTTTTCCCTTGGAAATGTGATTAAGTAAGAGTACAATAATACTCAAAATAATACTTCAGTATAGTAACAAAGTACAACTACTCAAGCTTTGTCCACCCCTGATCTCCCCTGCACACTATACGCATAAACACCCACAGACAGACACTTGTTCACACACTCGTTCACACACAGGGGAAATTTAACATATCCGATCCAGTTACGGAGGAAACCCATATGGACAGGGGGAGAATATGTGATATGAGCAATGCTTTTCAGCTCACCATGGTTGCAAAGAGTACTTATTTGCATAAAATTTATATATATATATATATATATATATATATATATATATATATATATATATATATATATATATATATATGCTACAACAGAAAGATTTAATATTTCGCGATCGTAAGAATCTTAGAATTTCTCTTAGAAGATGCTCCCAAATTTATTTATTTATTTTTTGAGTATTTGGTCCGTCATCAATTGTGTATTATAATACTAATATTTAGTCCCAAATCTATAATTTGCAAATGTTTGCATGCACCATCCCACAACTGACACACTCAAACTCGAAACCAATCACAAAAGAAAAAGGTGTCCGTAAAAGGATGCATAGATTATTAGATTACAATTTAAAAAAGGAAAATATATTTTGGAATTGTAAAACTACATGGAGTTACTTTTCCCACCTCCTTTTATGATCATTGGCGACATGATCTTGATGACTCGATCAGACGACCCTGTTAGATGATGCATCACTGCACTGAGCAGGTGAAGATGAGCAGACATACATCAAGCATGCAAACAATTTTTGTTGAGAAACCTTATGTAATGTCAATACAAAACCATAAAAGTTCCTGTTGTTGTTGTTGTTGTTAGAGAACATCATAAAGACCAAGGAGCGATCAAAACAAATCCAGGACAAGGTTGTGGAAAAGTATCAATCGGGGTTTGGTTAGAAAAAAAAATAAAAAATTCCTACATAGGTCACGGGGAACCTGGAGCCTATCCCAGGGGGCTCGGGGCACAACGCAGGAGACACCCTGGATAGGGTTAATAAATTAATAAATTCATTATTAAAAAATGGAAAGGCACATCTGCGCCTCTGCTTAGAGTAGGCTGTCCAACAAAAATCAGTCAAGAGAGGATTAATCAGAGATGCAACCAAGAGGCCAAGAGTAACTTTCAACATGATGCTACCACAACCATGTTTCACTGTGGGGATGGTGTTCTTAGATTGATAAGCAGCTTGATAAGCAATGTTTGTTTCCATGAAAAGTAGCACTGCCAAGGCCAAAAAATGTACATTTTTTAGGGTTTGGTTAAAAAAAAAAAAGCCATGAACATCCTATGGAGCACTGTTAAATCCATTATTTAAAAAAATGAAGGGAAAAAAAGGCACAGCCTGTGACTCCGCCTATCACTCTGCCTATTTTGTGTAGATTCATGACCTATAATCTCAATTAAGTCCATTTTAGCTCCAAGTTGTAACACTATAACATGTGGAAAAGTTCAAGGGGAGTGAATACTTATGCAAAACACTGTAGTGTAATATAAACTTTTTCTATTAAAATATACATTTCTTACAGTATCAATCAAAGAACTATCCATCCGAGACATGGACTCTACAAAACTTCTGAAGGTGTGTGGTGGTATCTGGCACCAAGACGTTAGCAGCAGATTCTTTAAGTCCTGTAAGGGATGGAGCTGCCGTGGATTGGACTTGTTGTTCCAGCACATCCCACAGATGCTCGATCGGATTGAGACCTGGGGAATTTGGTGGCCAAGTCAACACGTTGAACTCTTTGTTATGTTCCTCAAACCGTTCCTGAACAATGTGTGGCAGGGTGCATTATCCTACTGAAAGACTTCAATGCCATTAGGGAATACCGTTGCCATGAAGGGGTGTACCTGGCCAGGAATGTTTAGTTAGGTGGCATGTATCCAATTTACGTTCACACGAATGCCCGGATCGATGCTATGGCAGAACATTGCCCAGAGCATCACACTCCCTCCACAGTGCATCCTGGTGCAATCACTTCTCCAGGTTAACGGCACACACACACCCAGCCATCCATGTGATATAAAAGAAAAAGGGACTCATTGGACCCGGTGACCTTCTTCCATTGCTCCATGGTCCAGTTCTGATGCTCGTGTGCCCCTTGTAGGAGCTTTCGGTGGTGGACAGGGGTCAGCATGGGCACTCTGACCGGTCTGCAGCTATGTAGCCCGATATGTAGCAGAGTGTGATGCACTGTGTGTTGTGACACATTCCTCCCATAATCATCATTAAAATTTTCTTTGACTTCAGTCGGTTCGGACCAGATGGGATAGCCTTCGTTGCCCCTGCACATCGATGAACCCTGGGCAGCCACCACCCTGTCATTGGTTTGTCCCTCCTCGGACCACTGTCATTAGGTACTCACCCCTGCTGACCAGGAGCACCCCACAAGCCTTGCCATTTTGGCGATGCTCTGACCCAGTCGTCTTGGCCATAACGATCGGACCCTTGTCAAAGTCGCTCAAGTCTGCCAGTTTCTCCCACATCCATCACGTCGACTACAAGGACCGACTGCTCGCTTACTGTCTAAGACATGCACCATTGTTACAAGATAATCAATGTTAATCGCTTGTTCTCTAACTGTGAGTGGTCATAATGTTCTAGCTCATGTGTGTATTTTTTCCTAATAATTATTACAATATTGCCTATGGTAAAAGAAAAGTTATTTTTGTGTCCTGTGAGTATCATTCTGTGAGTTCTCTTCTGTTTTGTAGTGTATTATTGACATAATCTGGAGAAACAGACGAATAGAAGATAAACAAGCTGTGAAATTCATGGTAAGCCTGTCATTATTATAACACATTATATTGTGACTATCACTGAAATGTCATGACATTTTTTTTTCCCTCAGTTGCTTTGAGTCTTTAAATGATAACTTCATTCTCAAAATAGTGACTCGAAACCACACAACTTGTCATAGACAAACGCACTCTCATTGCAGAGATGTGACTCTTAATTAGCGATGAGATGCTGGTTGAAACAGAGTGTGCTTATTTTCATTGGTCTGAAGGTTGGAAAGTGCACGCCTTCTGCTGTTAATTTTACTTTATATGAGTAGGATACATTGTTAGAGTAACACTATACACATATATAAATACTAGAATGCTAAAAGTGGCAATAAAGTGAAAGACCTGTGTCAAGCAGGGACGAGAACGGTGTTTGGATGTGTGGTGAGAGAGGAGTGTGTACAAGACAGGAAGAAGGGAAGAGATCTGCACTAGTACACTTGTACTAAAAGACATACTAAACTGTACCATTCCTTGCCATTGAGGTGCTGTACTGATGAAATAATGTTTGAATAATGTTCTGCATGAATCTTATCCAAAAATGAAAAGAAGAAAATGTTCAATTCCGCTGAAAGACTCCCTGCATACCGTTACCTCTACTTTATAACCTAATCTACTGACGGAAAAACAACATTACTGCCAGATTTTACAGATTTATGAGTTGAAGATGTGAGTCTCTGTCTCATCGCCTGAGGTAAAGGTCACTCATGAGCCTCATCGTCGTCTCTTCACTCTTCACTGATCTCTGTTCACACCAACATCAGTGAGGAAATAATCACTTATTCATTCACTCACTTCTGCTCTAATAAGAGACATTAATAATAAGATCAGATCATTTAAACTTTTTAAAACTTTGCTGTGTGTACGGTGTGTGTAAGCGCTCTTCTCTGTTTTGATGATGATGTGACGGAGCAGGAGCGTCACAGCCATTTTGACAGCCGACGTCTGATTACTAACTGATTAGGATTAGGATTATGATTATGACAGCTTCACTATGACACATAATCGTTTAAAAAGTAGATTGGACTGTGAGGAAATCACACTTAGTGAGTGAGGTTTTAGACGGCTTTAGGCAGAGTGACTGTTTTTACCGCGATGTCTGATAAACTGGCTCCTTACACAGCGTGATCCTTACAGGAAGACATCAAGACAAATAAAATAATTTCCATGTTTCTTAAAGTAGAGATGACAAAGTATTATTTGCAGTGGCAATTTTCCAGAATTAAGCCACAACGACATCCAACAGGATTTCCCAGACCGAAACGCATTTGTGTGTGTGTGTGTGTGTTATCAGAAGCACTATATACACACACTCACCAGTTCGGATTGAAGTACTTAACATTTACTGTCAGTGATCAAACAGTGCTGTCCATTTGGTGAGCGCGGTCTAGTGTTTGGTCGATTGTCTTTAGTTTTATTTTGCACAAATGTGAAAAACCACTTTGTTAATCCACTCCACAGGAGTAACATTACAGCCATTTCTAAATGCCACACTGTTAAGGGTTAGGACGCACTGCTTTGCTGAAAATAGACAGGAGGAACAAAAAGAAAGTGTGTTTGGATCGTTGAACACACAAACCTCCGAATATTTTCCCCCTGAGGTCCAGCCTAATATTGTAGTTCTCATTATCAGCCATGTCTTAAGTCCAGCTGAAGTGCACACACACACACACACACACACACACACACACGTTTGGGAATAAGAACAGGTGTGTGTGAGTACACCACATCAAACACACACTTCTGCTACTTTGCTCAATATACTCAAAGTCAACAAGAATACATGTGGTGAAGCGGCCTTCTGATTTTATTCACCTAAAAAGATTTACCAGTCGAGATCAGACAGTTAAAAAGTATTAGTTCTTTTCAAACTATATTTTTATGATTTTGAATTTACTCTCATTCTTTTTGCCTTTCACAAACTTTTTGTTACGGTATTTGTTCTGTTGCAATTTTCTTTTTTCAAATTTTTATTATTTTAATATTTTTTATTATTTCTTCTGTCTGACTTTTCTCTATTTTTATTATTATTTTTATTTCTTCTCCCATTCTTGTTTTTCTTTTACAAACCATTTTTTTATGATTGCTTCTGTTTTCATCTTCTCTATTTTTATCATTTTTGTTTCTTCTGTTTTGATTTAATCTCATTCTTGTTTTCTTTTCTTGTCATCCTTCTGTTTTTCTTTAATTTTCACACTCTTTTTTATGCCGTATTTAGTTTATTCGTTATTACAAACGGATTTTGTCTGTTTTTGTCATTTTTATTGTTATTATTTTTTTTCTGTTTTTATTTACCTCCATTCTTTGTTTTCCTTTTTCTTCTGTTTTCGTTTTCATCTTTCAAACTCGGCTTTTAAACTTTAATCGATTAATCAGTCATTAATTTTTTTTTAATTAATAGATTAGTTGGATTGTTTTACAGATACAGTATATTAAACACAAGGGCTAAGCAATGAGACGATAAAACATCAACATTGCGTTAAATCCTGAGATATTGCCAATATCAAGGTATCGTATTATAACAGCTTTTGTAAAAATTGCAATTACAGAACTTTGGTTAGAAGCAGATGATTTTATGTTACAGTTTTGTACTGAACCTTTAAAAGTGTAACTTGGTTACCAAACCGATATAAATCATGATAAATATCATTGTAGAAGTGTCTTCAAGTATCGAGTGACATCCAATAATAATAAAAACACCAAAAATATTTATGTAACATATTCCTTTTCAGCATTTCATAACAGAAATTTTACCTCTGCTTGATTAAATAACAGCTCACTAACTACAATACGACATCACTGAATTATCACTAATCACGCAATGTTATCAGACTCCCATACTAACGTAAGGTCATGGTATTCTGTACATTTTTTCCCACACTCTTTTGTCCTTTAAATTTGAGTTCACTTTTCTTGCTGTGTTTGCGTCAGGCTAATTATTTTCTGTGCGTGGAATCAAAATCCAAAGCTTTAGGTTTGATTCTTAGTTTTCAATGCCTGGAATCAGGGAATCAACTCTTTTTCGGATCAGTTCATTATTGATGATGACACATGACATATTATATTACATAAAAGAAAATTAAGCAATATTTTTGAGTCATAAACTAGTTTAACTACTAGTTAAATCCAAGCTAATGGATTCGAATAGCTTTGCAGCGATGATCCTGCCCAACACCGCATAACACACATTCTGATCCACACAAAGCCATTGTGAGCACAGGATACTGATTATGAATAAAATATACAAAAGCCAAACGCAGTCTGAACATGATACGAGTTTGTTTTGTAGACGCAGCATTCATTCGGAACATGTTCAGTCATTTTCAGCCTGTCAACTTGTCATGGAAACTACTGACTTTTTGGTCAAAGTATGAGATGTGAGATAATGTTTTCTGAGGAAAGATCCATAAACATATTTTTAGGAAATAGCTGATAAGATAGGAGAAATAACACTTCCACTGTTACACACATTAACCACTAATGAATTTCCCCTCACATGAGTACACAAGTTACTGAGCTGACACAGCCGTGCTCCAAAATCTAGTGGAAAGCCTTCATAGAAGAGCTTCTGTAGTTATGTGACTTGTTTAGCTGAAGGCAGCTCATTGAACCAGAGACTAGCTACAGGGCTAGAGACATTAGGTCAGAAAGGGGAAAGCTTTCACAGACTTTTATAGAGGTTTCACTTTATTTACCCTCTCGGGTCTGATTAGCGAACTCACAACAAGGCTTGTTTAAAACAAGTCGCCCTCGATGCCAACGGCGTGGACGGGGATGCCTCAACCACCAGCAAGTCTAGTCTTTAACAATTTGTAACAGAAATACCCTGAAAATGTACTACAAATGTGACAGAAAGCTGTTAAAGAAAAACTATTTCAGACATTTGACCTTGCTGTGACCTTGATCCTATTTAAATCAATTCCAAAATGTAATCAGTTCATCTGCTGGTTACAATCATAACTTCAATGTCAATATCAATCCTACAAACACTCAACCAATCATTCTTGAGGTATTGCACTCAGGAGAATCTCGGACGGATGGACAGCCTGAAAACATAATGCCTCTACCACTCAGTAGCAGAGGCATACATTACGTTTACATTTATGGCATTTGGCAGACGCCCTTATCCAGAGCAACTCACATTTCATCTCATTTTATGCAACTGAGGGCTAAGGGCCTTGCTCAAGGGCCCAGCAGTGGCAGCTGAGGTGGTGCTGGGGATTGAACTCGTGATCTTCCGATCAGTAATCCAACATCTTAACCACTGAGCTACCACTACATAAAAACAGAATAGATGGAGATGTGTGTGTTTAATCTCCCTGCAAACCATAATTACTTCAAATAGCCTTATCTATAGCCATAAACTAATGACTGATATGATTAGGCATTAAAAGATGAAAAAACTTGGCAACCTGGATCCTCGCACATTTTAACGGAATACCTCTGTCACAGGCCACGGAGCCACGGTGGATGTGCCAGGACAACATAAAGCGCGCTGCAGTCTCTGAGAGTGGTGTTATTCATCATGCCCTGACCACTGACCCCTACAACGCTGACCATCTTCATGATTTCTCAGAGCAGCTTTATCCTATTTAATGCTGTCATTGCAGAGGCTGAAAGTGGAGTGGTACGACTTGACTTGCAAAATAAGGTGGGACTTTGAGAAAATGTCAAGTCTCACCACTCCGATCTTGTCAGAGAAATGGGTTTGCTGCCCACTCGTGAATATTAATGAAATTTTACCACCGTTTTCACCCTTCCTCAAGCCAATCGACGAATTCTTCTCCATAATAAGAATTGAAGTTGAATTGAAGAATTGAAGCTCCATAAGCAGATGTCTGTACTTGATGGATGTTGGATGAAAGGACTGCAAAGATGCTTTTTCCATCTGTGTACTGAATGACAAAATATTGTGATGTGGATCAAGTGCTGAAGCCTGGACGCCCATTAAAGACGAGTGTAATAAACCAGGATGGGTTGTGCTGTAATAGGAAAATAATCAACAACAGTTGTCCCTAATGTGAAGCTGAGTCACTCTTACAAACCTGAGTTGTTTTATTCCACAACAGTTTACCAACTACTGCATTTTTTAAATTTATTTATTAAAGAACGACACAACTTTTTAACCATTTCTAGCTACGTTTGTGGAAATCCACGAAACGAGTTCCTGTCATCACTTAAGTTATAGCAGCTATAAACAGTCATTCACTGACCAGCTTCTCATTTTTCTCTCAAAGTTAGTAGGACAAAAAAAATGTGGTTTGTTGCCAAGAAACCACAAACTCCCCTGTCCTGAAATCGTTGGAAAATATCTTGTGCGCAGTTAAGGAATGGTGAATAATGTGGGAGGAAAACTGAATCCAGATATAAATGGACTATAAATCAGTGTGTGCATGAGGAACGTAAAACTGTCCCATATAGATGTCTGTTTTTCATACAGCCTTCCACAGAGGACATCTGAAAATGAAATTAGTGCTGTGTGTTGTGTTTGATAAAGCAGCTCACTCACTTTTATACTGACTTGCTCCTGTAGATTTGTCTCACATTAACTGCTTAAGTGGATTATTTTAATCAGACAGATAAGACACTCTGCATCTTCTCTTAAAACGACAGACTGAAAAGGACTTTTAACACATTTTATTAGTGTTAATTGTTCAGCCCTGGATTGTGCATGTTTGCATGACATTCTTGTGTCATGTCTTATAGCTAGCCAAATACTTTTATTATTATTATTATTATTATTATTATTATTATTATTATTATTATTATTCCTAGCTTGGCTATGTGCTTAAATCTGACTATAGTTGTGTATAAGATGTATGAAGAGAAAGAAGTGAATTTCATAGTTAATAATGCTTGTTATATAAACAAACAAACAAATATTCAAGTCAATTAATAAATATATTATTAAACTGATAGATGAATAAATCAGTAAGTAAATAGATAACCAACCAAATAAATAAATCAATACACACAGTATTAAAAATTTATCTGATTGCGATGCAATTGATCTCCTCTCCTGCAATAATAATAATAATAATAATATTAATAATAATAATAATAATAATGTATCTTCCAGTTTGTCTGTGCTTAAATCATGCTGTAGTTGTGCAGAGGAAAGAAGACAAAGTGGATTTCATAGTGAATATTGCTTGTCAGCAGTAAACAAACGAATTGATAAATCGTAAGTTATAAGTGTAAAAAAAACCCTGTAATTATAATGTATCCTACTGAGATGCATTTTCATTGCTTGTTATGAATAAATACCTGATTGACTCAAAGAGAAAGGCGGACATGTTCTGCACCTTTAGTGTGTGTCTTATTCCTGGCAAAGTGCATGCGGTGTAATTAGATTTCAGCTTTAAAAGTGTTTAAAAGTGTTCCCCTAAATTATTTTTTTTTAAAGTGACAGATACACACTGAAGGTACAAAAGCTGTCGCCTTGATGGGAAAGGAAAGAAAAGTAGCTACTTGTCTTTACTTCTGATGATCTCATGGGTGTCTGGAGTGTGTCCAGGCCTCCTGCGCGTCTCTCACCTGTCGATGCAGAGCACAGTGACGATGCCCACAGTGGTGAACTGGTTGCTCACGTCCACCACCACCACGGCTTTGCACATGAACGCGCCGAAGACCCACTGACGCTCCCACACCAGCTGGTGGATGTTGAAGGGCATGACGAGCAAGAAGAGCAGGTCTGCCACGGCCAGGTTCAGCACGTACACGTCCGACACCATCTTCTTCTTGCACGTGGCCACGGCGTAGATCACCAGCGCGTTGGCGAGGACTCCGACCAAGCACAGGAGCCCGTACACGGCGGGGAAGACGTGCGTAAAGGACGCCGCGTCCGCCGCGTTGTAGTCGGACACCGAGAGGTTCGCGCACGGGAGCGAGCTGTTGGAGAGCTCGCCGGAGACGCACGACGCTGCCGAGTCGTTCATCATCTGCCCAAGAGATGAGCTACCCAAAAAAATAACCTACCCAAGAAATGAGCTACCCAAGAGATGAGCTACCCAAAAAATAACCTACCCAAGAAATGAGCTACCCAAGAGATGAGCTACCCAAAAAATAACCTACCCAAGAAATGAGCTACCCAAGAAATACCCTGCCCAAGAAATACCCTGCCCAAGAAATACCCTGCCCAAGAAATGAGCTACCCAAGAAATGAGCTACCCAAGAAATACCCTGCCCAAGAAATGAGCTGCCCAAGAGATGAGCTACCCAAGAAATAGCCTGCCCAAGAAATGAGCTACCCAAGAAATGAGCTACCCAAGAAATGAGCTACCCAAGAAATACCCTGCCCAAGAAATGAGCTGCACAAAGCGCTTTAAAGTGTAGAAAAAGCGACGAGGTCTCCAAACGCACGCACCGGAGACATTTTGGGAAGTTTTGCGCGACCTTATCTCTGCATGCCAGTTCCAGAGATTAAATAATCTTCCATTCATGCACCAACTTCTTTAATCTGCAACTTCTTTAAGTTCAAACACAAATGCGTGTCTTTTTCTTCTGCGTTTGTTGTTTCATCGCAGCTGAGGAGCGCGCGCGTGCGTGTGTGTGCTTTATTTCCCTTGCATGACTTTCTGCTCCCCTTTCATACATTAATGCCTGAGAGGAACAGAAAGCTGGTTCGAGAAACGTCAGGGATTGGATAAAAAGTGCCTATGGGCGTGGTCTTGAACCATCTTTGTGCAACCATGCATCTCTGAGTGTGAGAACATTTTCCCCTGATTTCAGCTCACTCTCATGTTCTGAGCTCTTAAGGCAAAAGCACACACGTGATTATGTGAGTAATATGTGATTATATGTGTCAAAAACAAAATAAAATAAAAATAAAATCAGATGTGAAAATAAAAACACATGTATGCGCAAAATGCATGAGAAAACTAGCATGTGTAGTGTCTAAAGATCACGTTTAGATCACTAATCAAACATGACTAACTAATCACATGACACAAATATACAACATATATATATATATATATATATATATATATATATATATATATATATATATATATATATGTGTGTGTGTGTGTGTGTGTGTGTAAATATAAGATTGTTATGAACACTGTTCAACATACAGCATCCATTTTCTTTCCTGAACACAGAAGTCTATTGAAGTCTACATTAATATTATAGTGCTAATTTATAATTATGCCTTCAGTCATGATATTTAAAGTCAGTATTGGATTTTATTCCTTAATATTAGGCTTAAATTATTATTTTTTTTTTATTGGCCACCAACTACATATTACAGCTTAATTTGGTCAGCCATCAGTAAAGAACTAATGTTCAAAAAAGCCCAGACTGCATCGTTCACCACAATCCCGATATGCAGAGGTGGCTAGTCCATGTTGCAGGTTAAGCTGAATCCCACCATTTATATCAGCTGTGCAACAAATGTCAATCTTCATAAAGTCCTCATTTACAACCCCATACATGCAAAACTCGTTTAAAATATTAATGATCTATTTTCAGTGCACCTAATGGTCAAAAATGGGAACAACAACATCAAGCACTAAGAGGCCCACTGGGGCAGAAATCACACTGCCCCATGCTCAGGGGTGGAGCAACAGACAGGAGCGGTAATGGTAGGGTTGCCAGATTGGGTTAGTTTAAATATAGTCTGTAGCCAAGATCTTGTTTACAGCAAATAATAGGAATTAAATGTAATACATTTTCACAAAAAAGGGGAAAGATGCAGAGAGTGTGTCTGTGATGTACAGAAACATTTATATTTCTATTTTTTAGTGGAGTTTCTAAGATATAGTGGGGAGGGAAAGTAGGATTATGGAGTGGAAAATATCTGAAATATGTGCACAACATGGTGACCTTGTTTTCCACACAAAGGCTGAGAAAAAGAAGAAAAATGTATTTATTTATTTATTTATTTATTTGGCTAGTTTCTGGTCTTTTGTGTATTTTTTGATATGTAATTGTTATGGGAATTCTGCTGAGACCTGGCAACCCTGGATAATGATATTAGCTCCGCTGTGTTTGCCTCGCTGGAGACGGGAAACACGCCTACTGCATTGAACACAGTTTAACAATAGTACATCTGAAACCCCTCAAAATGAGCTGTTGACTCTTAACTGTCTATTGCAGGGTTAAATATTCACTAGATATTAGCCTACAGCAAACATGTGATAGCCTTTCCCAATTTGTTTTGTTTGAGGCTGTCATGTCAGCACTGAAATCAGCACGGGACTACACTACCCATCAGCCCCTGCACATCACATGACCCCACTGATCTCACACACACCTGTTCCTGAGTGCACATAATGAGCACTGTTAGTTAAGTCCTGGTTTTTGTGTGTGACTTGTATACATAGTTTATGTTTAGGCTCCTAGTTTTTGTGTTTGTGCTTGCACTTGCATCTGACTCCAATTCAATGTCATTATTAATGCTGTCCTGCCCCAACAAGACCTGGCCACAAGCCGATATGTCAGTCCTCAGTCCTCATTAATAATCTGATTAGATGTTACAGTTTCAATCTGTTTGTTAAATGATATAAATTGAGATAACCAAACATCATTCACATGCATATGCAGTTAAGTCATATTGTACAGCCAGTAACTAAGGGTTATATTTAATAAATTGTAAGCAAATGCAATCTAAAACCTAGGTTGAGTTCAGGACAAAAAGCAACATCAGCATTCAGAAACAACACTGCGACCTCATAGTTCTTTTCCCTACAAGTTCATTAAAACAGGCACAGCAGAAGGTTGTGAAGTCGTACTGAGACAGGAGACAGGCAGGGGCTCTGCCACAACTCTGATATGTGCTTTACTGTGGATCAGGAGAAAGGGCATGCTGTCTCAGACAGAGGAATCAAACGTGTTGAGAGGGAGTGCGAGGAAGAAACCAGGTGGGAGAACATGAGGAAGGAAAAAAGACTAAAGGAGACAAATTAATTGAGTTTACACCACAGCACTGTTGAATTCTTTGGTCTGATTGGTCAGAAGGTGCTGATTCAGTTTCTATAACAGCAGCTCCGACAGTAGTTCTGGCTGTATGTCAAATCACAGGTGTATATTAATGCAATTAGTCTAACGTTACGGTTTCTATAGTAACAGCTCATTCACAGGGACTTGTTTGATAGACAGTCCACATAAATGGGTTCTTCACCAGAAAACATCTATCAGATTCTTACATTGAAACATAATTTATCAACATCCATTTCTTTTCTTTCATTTTCTCAGAATTTGGTCATTTGCCAGTTTCCACCCACTAGCTAGCTCTCCTATCATACAATAGCTACCAACCGCAGAGGGCAAAGGCTAGCATATGCTAACTCTGAGACTTCAAATGGCTTGTGCTCTACTGACATTAGGATGAATGCTTTCTGGTGCACCACTTGGGAACTCTGTCGACCTTTTTCTGGTTTAAGAGTCTCTTTCCATTTAGGTACCTAGGAACCTGGTCCTGTATGACTGAAAATAACGGCCTGAGAGGATGCTAAGACGGCTGCTGAGTGGACTCTACCAGAAGGACTTTGCCTACATTAAACTGGTGCATCTGGCTTGCAAGTTACTGTCTAGAGCAAAACCAATTCTTATTGATTCTCTCACACTTTAATAACAGTATGGGCCAAATATAAAGGTCCTGTTGCTAAATTTGCAGAAATTGCCACTTGGTGCCATTTGTTGAAAGTGTCAGTGGAAAGCATTTTAGTGAGTGTGGCTGTGTCCTGATCCTCCGTGATCAGTATTCAGCACCACAGCTGATGAAGAGGAGACTCACTCCATTGGGACACATTAATCCTTCAGGAAGACAGTGGTCTTTAAAGCTGTGTTCTCGTCTCCTGTTGCTGGAGAGTTATAGTCACTGTGTTTTGTCCGTTATCAAATGCAGGACTCGTTCCTCTCATGAACACTTTAATGATTAGTAAGCTGATTTATAGACAACAGCGATGGCCTTAAAGTGAATCATTATTAATGTAAGGTTCAGTCCTGTTACTCTTTCCATGATTAAGCTTTTTGTGTTCTTCGTTAATGGCAAGAAGAAACATTTACTGGTACCTGTTTACTTTTACTGTTAGCTTTTTTCCTTGTTTGCATCTATTAATCATTTGCATGTTGCATTTGAAGGTGATTTAGTCAGCTGCTTGTGATTGATGAAGCTCTGGTACATTCTGATTTATTAAATAAAAGCCATCCTAATACGTTCCTTCAAAGGAGCTTAAAACTGGATTATATATTCCCTATTTGCTTCTATAATAATCTCCACTCTTCTGGGAAGGCTTTTCACTAGATTTTGGAGCGTGGCTGTGGGGATTTGTGTTCATTTAAAGGTGCTACAAAGGTGAGGTGAGGCGCTGATGTTGGTGAGGAGGTCTGGGGTGCAGTCGGTGTTCCAGTTCATCCCAAAGGTGTTCAGTGGGGTTGAGGTCAGGGCTCTGTGCAGGACACTCAAGTTCTTCCACTCCAACCTTCACACACCATGTCTTCATGGAGCTCGCTTTGTGCACAGGGGCATGGTCATGCTGGAACAGGTTTGGGCCTCTAAGTTTCAGTAAAGAGAAATTGTAATGCTACAGCATACTAAGAACATCCTATACAAGTGTGTGCTTCCAAATTTGTGGCAACAGTTTGGGGAAGAACAGGGTGTGGGTGTGTTGGTCAGGTGTCCACATAACAAGCCAGAGGCGATAGTGGCAAGGGGAAAAACTCCCAGAGATGACATAAGGAAGAAACCTGGAGAGGAACCGGACTCTAAAGGGAGCCCATCATCTTCTGGGTTAGTGTGATTATGAGTCATTACTCTTCCACAACTGTATGCTAAAAGTCCAAAATAATCCACTTTAAGACAGTCATTAACAACACCGGATCTGATGCGGATGCCAACAATATTCTGATGTCTTTTTAGCTTTGAAATACAGTATACAATACAATATTTACACGAGCCACCCATTGTAATTCCCTTCCCAAGTGGGATAAATATTGTTCCACCATAAAAGTCCAGACTTTCCCTCAAATGTAGTTCAGTTATCTTTAAAGCCCACACTGTTTTCATGCTGTTGGACATCCATCAGTTCAGTGAAAATAACCCACCCTAGGCTTCATTGGCAAGGGGTGAGAATATATTATGGCATTGGACATTGCTTTTACTAATTTATTATATCTACTTCCTTCCTCCTTTTGTCATCACTTCCAGTTAATGAAATTAACAAAAGAAAAAGCAATACTAATAAAACAGAAATTATAGTCATGTCATTTAAGAATATAAAAAAAAAAAAAATGACAAGTTGTACTCTAATGATGGCAGCTCTGTCTACAGAGATAGTGTAGAGGTTCATTAGAGACAGGGTAGAGAAAAAATAGCAAAATACTTTGCCCCAGACAAACTAAATTTAGTATAGTAAACAGATGAAATGGGAGTCTCAGGAAATTAGTTTGGATTTATTGCTCTCTGTTCTGTTTCTATACACTTCCTCTTCTGCTGAGAACTGAGAGACAGCTGGAGGTTCAGGTCCCAGTGCCGAGGGAAACTGTTCATCAGAACCCCCTGACACCACATCAACTGTTCTCAGTTTAATCAAGAAATAGCCCATAACCCAGTGGGAACATGCTCAAAGGACTGCCTGTCCCAAAGCATGCTAGCAAAGAAAGTTGAACCGCCTTGTGAAATTCAAAAGTGCATTTCGGAGCGCTCGCTGGCCTTTTAGCAAAAGGAATTCACACTTTAGCAGAGGCAATTCACACTCTCTTTAATAACGTGATAAGCTTGCAGACAATTTTCACAGTCCATGGATTAGCGTGCAATTTACGCCTGTGCCTGTCGCCTGCTAATCTCTCTGTTCTCTCGGTTCAAGTTAATTTGCCAGAATGGCGTGCATTAAGTGATGCTGTGCAGTGAAGTGAAATGTTCAAACTGTGCAGAGCAAGGACTGTTCATTTTGTCTAAAACCCTACCCACTGTATGAGTCAAGACAAGCCTGAATCTGATCCTTTGGATAACAAGAACATCCCTCCTTCTCTCTCAGTGTTATGAACCCTTTATCTTAGGGTTGTATTTCATCTCTCTGGAGATTCCTCCTCCATCTATTACATCTCCAAGATGAAAAGATTATGAGCTTATGAGCTACGTCAATAACTACGTCTGGTTTGGAAAAAAAACATAAATCTTTTTAAAAAGTGCATATTTCTACTGGTTTGAGAGATGACCTGTTATGTAATTAGATGTGGAATTTTCCCAACACACACCATAAGAGTTCGCAAGGCATTTTGACCATCATCTGTAAGAAAACACACTGGTATGCATTGCTGGAGGGTTTGGAAGTGGATTGGCTTCTGTACGTTGCGTCTAGGTGTAAATGAGGTGCTATTCATATCCCGCTGATATTACATTTACAAATATGTATGTAAAGATAAAAGACATTTTAAACACAAGTAGAATAACGTGTCCTTCACAACAACCTGTGTGCGTGTTTCAGATTTTAGCATTTTTTGCCTGTCTCAGCTCACTATAACTAGACATTACCTTCAAATATAATCATAAAAATTCTTCAAAAAAAAAA
>CM040983.1:4344419-4363227 GCA_022985145.1 Pangasius djambal | reverse complement strand
CACGAAAGCATGATGTAAGCAGTGATCATTTTAACTGAAACATAAACACTTTGCATTAGAACTATAGTGGAGCGAAAAGGAAGGTCATGTCAAGGTAAAATTTACACCCTGACTCTTAAAATAGAGCACAATGAGAAACGCGCTAATCATAGCCATATGCTTTAGCACATTGTTCCTTTTAGTTTGTGCGCCGCTAATCTTTAACTGTTGTTCAGTGCAAAAAATGGCAGATGGGTGATATCCAGTGATAGTGATCAGATCCAGCAATGCGCCGTGGTACAGTTTGTACAGGAGGTTTTAGTAGGGTCACTCATTTCTTATGCTAGGACTTGATCATGAAGAGAAATGCCAATGGAGTCCATTGAGAATACATGATTTCACAAGATTTAGCTTTCAAGATGCCTTTGCTTGGCCTTACTCTCTGCATCTCTGGTGCATGTAGGGGGTATCTGGAGTCCCGTTATGGACCGGACAGTCTGCTTTTGAGCTCTGTTGGCACTGGTCTGATTGATACTGTAGACAGAACAGTAAAATGGTACCATATACCCGACATCTAAACGCATTCCATTTGTTGAAGTAGATGAAGTGGCATCATTAAGCTTCTCTCTCTCTCACTCACACACCCACACATGTAGCATTCTCTGCTTTGCGCTGGTGTGTATTCCACCAATCACAAGTGATCATTTCAATTGCAGGGCATTTCAAACCACTTATACCATAATACACAGGTTTCCAGCTCTGGCTCTTTAGTACCCCCTGTTAATTATTTGTACAGCATTTGGAGTTTCAACCAAAGGTTATATTTGCTAATGAATTCTCAAACAATTAAACTGCACTGGAACGTATTACACTAGTCATTTTTTCCCCCAAACCACTAGACTGGTTGGATCCTGAGTCTATCCCAGGAAAACTGGGCGAGAGGTGAAAATACACCCTGAATAGGATGCCAGTCTATCAGAGTGATTTTAGAACAGGAATAAAGTACAAAAATGGTCTTTATATAATACTATAATGATAGTCATGTATCTGAAACACCAGTGGCTGTTGTGGAAATGTAATCAGTAAAACCCTTCGACACGCTCCCTCCCTGACTTCCTGTTTCTAATTTTAGTCAACATATGGAATCAAATCACGGCTCTCAAACCACGTTGTTAATACTTTAAGCCCTACAGATGTTCACCTACTCCACACTCTCAGTCACCTGCTTTCTAATCCACATCTGCTAATTCATCTAATTCATTCATCAGAATCAGTCTATACACCACAACCCAAACACAGGACTTCCCCTTGTGAAGTCTTGCCAATCCTGCATTACCAAGCCAGTATTCTCAATATTGTTTATTTGGTTTTGATCCTTGCTTTTGTCTTTGATAGTGATCGCAGTACGGAGCTTCGTGAAACATTGAAACTTTCCATTCAAACATGTTGAAAAGTGATCCATTTTTCGAGAGTTCAAGTGCTCACTAGAGACCTCTAGTGGTCAAAAGAAGGGAGGCCTGTGCAGCATGGGAAAATGGCTGATGTATGTCATGTCTTGAAAGCGTTTTTAATGATGTTTTTTCTAAATCATAGCCTAGATTTGATCTTTAAAAAAAATATGCATCAGATATCACTTCAGTATGTTGATGCTTGTGCTATTGCTTGTGCTATTAGTTGAACATACTATAGATTGTTTTGCTTTTATAGGATATTGTTGTATGTTTGTAAGATTAAAATATAACAGTGGTTCTTAAAGTAGGGTCGGTAAAGCATAGTCAGGTGGTCTGTTTTTTTTCCTTTTCATTACTGTGTTGTGTCCTGGCAATCACAACCCACTACTGTCATTATAATTAATTATAAGTTACTATATTTATTTTATTGTTAGCCTTTTTGACCATTGTCACATCCAAAACCTGAATAACTCAAAAGCAAATAGGCCAACAGTATAAATAATGTCAACTAGGACCTAATGTGTTTGTTCAGCAGAAATCTCAGGAATAAACAGGTCTAAGGCTATAATAAATAGCCACAATATTTTTGTACATGTTTAAAATAATGAGTCTAATATTTGAATAGTTGGATTATGTTCTTTATTCTTAAAGCAACCCAAAAATGAGGCTTCAGTGATCATCAATGAAATTATTACAGGAAAACAACACAGGCATCAGAGCTTCATCTGAAAGTGCCCTACTTTCCCGGCAAGTGCTTCAAAGCTCTGCACCTAGCATAAATTTGACGTTTGCTTTGTTGTGTCTACATTAGCCACCTTGCCTATTTTAACTATTTGCCCTCTGGCAATTATAATCAGCCTTTACCTTCACTTCAGTCTCCGCTTCAGTGATGTTCAACTTTCATAAAATTGCTGCAAAATTAAATAAGACTCAGAAAACCAGCTCATGTTTTACCAAGACTTACTGTGATAAGTGTAAACTAGAAAGCAACAAAACATGCCATTTGTGATTGGGAATTTAAAACAGGAGACCATCAACATGTTTGACTAGTGAGTTTGGAAAACAACTAGCCAGAGTGGCTGATAAGATCAAATCTAGGGGGCGTGTCACTCTGTGTAATCACCTGACACTACTGTCACTGATAGGCTGCATGAATCTGTAGGCTGAGCTAGAAAGAAATCAGCCGCAGTGTTGCTTCTTCATGCCGTTCTGTGTATTTTTCTCACAATGTTGGTGGTGCTTTTGAGCTTGTTTCCACAAAAGTCCAGAATAATACATTTTAAGGCACTTGTTAACAACTTGTAAGGGAGGACTTAGCCCTGCTCACCCATTAAACCAGCAGGTCCTGGTAGTGAAGGAGTTTGTTAGCATGTAGCTAGTTTGGTTTTATTTCAGTGCTAAACTGAAAGCAGCTGTTACAGCCTCGAGAGGGAGAAAGAGAGACAACTCCATTATCATCCTGTTCCTCTTGCCGATCTGTAATTTTATGCACTATTGAAGCTGCAGCCACTGGGAGAAATGCAGGCTCACGAGTTTACAGCTGGTCATGGTAACGTCCAAAGGGCACTGAACTACACTTCCCAGCAGCCCCAGCACGTCACATGTCCTATTCATGCTCACCTGTGTCTCATCTCACCCTCATTAGCACCCCAATATAAGTTCTAGTGTTTCTGCACCTCACTATCAAGCTTTTGTTGTTGTTGTTGTTGTTGGCGGCGGCTTCATGTATTGTTGTGTGCCACAGCCTAGCTCTTAGTCTACGTGTTTCGCCTAGTATCCACTGTTTATGTTCATGATCCTTTATCCTTTTTATCCCTTATTTCAATAAATCTGCACTTGCATCCACTGCTGCCTCTACAAAAGTCCCTGACACAGCTACCTTAACATGAGGGACGTTCAGACTCACTGCAATTTCTACATTTGTGTTATTTATTTATTTATTTATTTACAAACCAGAAGTGGGTGTGGCTTTAAGTGTGAAAGTGTACGTTGATGTAAGTCTATATATTTAGTGTTATTTCTGTACTGTACTATTACTCCTCCTCCTACTATTACTACTACTACTCATCCTACTACTAATACAACTATTAATAATAATAATAATAATAATAATAATAATAATAAGGTTGATGGCAGATACCTCTCAGTGTGATTTAAACCTGCTATAATCCTCCTTGCTAAAACACTGAACTTCCTCCTCCTACTACTACTATTACTACTACTGCTACTACCATTCCTTCTACTCCTCTTCCTCCTCCTACTACTATTACTAATACTCTTCCTCCTACTACTACTAGTCCTTCTACTCCTCCTATTACTAATACTCCTCCTCCTACTACTACTACTCTTACTACTACTACTACTCCTTCTACTCCTCTTCCTCCTCCTACTACTATTACTAATACTCTTCCTCCTCCTCCTACTAGTTCTTCTACTCCTCCTACTATTACTGCTGCTACTACTCCTCCTACTACTACTAGTTCTTCTACTCCTCCTATTACTAATACTCCTCCTCCTACTACTATTACTGCTGCTACTACTCCTCCTACTACTACTAGTCCTTCTACTCCTCCTATTACTAATACTCCTCCTCCTCCTCCTCCTACTACTACTCTTACTACTACTACTACTCCTTCTACTCCTCTTCCTCCTCCTACTACTATTACTAATACTCTTCCTCCTCCTCCTACTAGTTCTTCTACTCCTCCTATTACTAATACTCCTCCTCCTCCTACTATTACTGCTGCTACTACTCCTCCTACTACTACTACTATTAATAATAATAATAATAATAGTAAGGTTGATGGTAAATATCTCTCAGTGTGATTTAAACCTGCTATAATCCTCCTCACTAAAGCACTGGACCTCATATTAAATTTGTTCATATACAGTTTGATAAATGAGGTCCATTGTGTTTGAACGCATACACTGGAGATGAGCGACTACACACACTATAAACCCAGAACAAACAGAAAATCTCATTGTGTCTCTGGAGTCCCTCACTCCTCTGAGTTGTGTGTTTTTATCCTGCTATGGTACCTCTTAAACCCTTCAGGACTCGTCATGGATCCAGACTTCCATCCCTCACTCTCAGAACTCAATACAGTACACTGTTAGAAAAAAAGAGTTTCTTTAAGGGTTCTTTAATGGAGTTTATCTGATAATTAATGGCTATTAGCTTCCAAAAAAAGGTTTTCTACTTGGTGTGCTTTTTCATGTTTTCATTTAGTTGATCTCTCTGTCCTTTCCTTGCTTTCCTTCTCCCTTTCTTCTTTATTCTCATTCTTTCCTTCTTCTCTCTCTCATTTCACATTCTTTTTCTTTCTGTCATTTGCTTAGAATTTTTTAAAATAATTGTCTCTCTCCTTTTCTTTCTCAATTTATCTGTTTTTCTTTCTATTGTACCTCTCTATCTTTTTCTCTGTTGCTGTCTTTCCTTTTCCCTCTCTGAGGTTCCTAAACCCCTCCTTTAACTTTTTGTCTCGTCCTCTAATTTTTTTTTTTCCGTCCTCACTTACCTCTTCATTTTCTTTCTCTCTCATTACCTCTCTGTTACATTCTCTTTCATCTTATCTTCCTCTGATCTCTTTCTCTTTCTTTTGAACATTAGAGTGATGTGTGTGCCTGTTACGCTATTGTGCATTACTACATGTCTCTATTTGGGCATTAGAAGGGTGTTTGTGTGTGTGCTTGTGTGTATGTGTATATATGTGTGTGTGTTTGTCTGTGGGTCTGTGTGTGTGTGTGTGTGTGTGTGTGTGTGTGTGTGTGTGTGTGTGTGTGTGTGTGTGTGTGTGTTTGTGTGTGTTTGTGTGTGTGTGTGTGTGTGTGTGTGTGTATTATGTTCCCGATTCCTGATCCGACGATTCTGCAGCAAAATCCTCAGAACCTCTTCTTCCTGTTTGGAGGTTAATCAAGCAGAACATATATTTTTGCTTCGATGCAGCAGAAATCAAACACGATCTGTGTGTAAATCTGCTGTTTTTGGTGTGTCTTAACACTCTGCTTTGTTCCACAGTGTGTGTGAGTCGGGAGAGGAGTGTGTTATTTCATCACTGTCTTTAAAGTCAGAGCGCTCTTGTGTGCGTGCGTGGTCTTATTTCCCAACGCTGACTGACAGAACGCTTGGCTTTGAAACCGAAATGCAGAGTGCCAACACTTCTGTAACTGTCTCACCGCTGTAGCGTTAATGATCTCCCGTGATATCTGCCTTCCTCTGATCGTGTGTGTGTTTACATCGTTCTTGTGCCTTGATGCAGTTTTCTGCTCCACTGATGTGTGAATATTCTCTGTGCGTCACTGACAATCCGTAGCGTATTAAAAAATAATGACGTTAAGCTTGTTTATAAAACACATTTCATACATATGAGACATGACACAAAGCAGGAAGGGACACCGTTTATAATACTTAGAGAAATGGTGTTATAAGAAAAAAGCAACCATGTGGGTTCAAAGTAAACATGTGACATTGTGTGAATAATACGTCCAATAAATAAATAAGACCACGTGTCTTACGTGTGAAAATAAATGAGTAATAAAACACACAGACATGAAAATGAATGAATCAATTGTAAAAAAAAAAAGAAAAAAGGAATAAATAAATAAATAAATTCATGAAAAATACATGAATCATGTTTACTCGGAACCTAAAATCTCATCTGCATTCATGAACTTTTAAGATATCTTAAATATATGGAAAACCCACTAATACTTCTCTTTCTATATTGGTTTTAAAAATAAATATACAAATATAAGATAAAATATAAGACTAATCCTATTTCTAGAACATTTTGTAATCATTTTGTAATAATTTCAAACTTGACATTTTCTTGCAGATAATTTTGCTTATTTCAAGAGTTTTCTTGAAATTTCAGGAAGAACTTTAGGAAGAATCTCGAATTTTAAGCTTGAACTGTGTAAATATATTTCCTTGCACCTCCAGGGTTGGGGGTTCGGATCCCGCCTCCACCCTGTGTGCATGGAGCTTGCATGTTCTCCGCGTGCTTCGGGGGTTTCCTCTGGGTATCCTACGCAGAATCTGGAGATAGGCCTGGAGTCTATCCCAGGGAACTCGGGGCACAAGGCGGGGGGACACCCTGATGTGTGTGCGATGATGCCCTGCAGTGGGTTGGACCCCCTGCCTTGTGCCCCGAGTTCCCTGGGATAGACTCCAGGCCTATCTCCAGATTCTGCGTAGGATAAGTGGTGTGGAAAATGGATGGATGGAGGCTTTTTGATTTTAGCTGCAGAATCAGCCAAAATCTCCAGAAGAACTTTGGCAGGTTCTCCAAGATGCTTAAGAAGCCTATTAACTGATTTGCTTATAAAAGTGTACAACAGTGCACCTGAGAGAACTGAAGCAGTTTTAAAGACAAATTGTGGTCATGTCAAATACTGATTTTATTTATTTATTTATTTGTTTGTTTATTTATTTATTGATTTACTGTTCACTGCTCATTACAGGAATTTAATAGATATCTAGGTACTTTTCATTTCATTATTTTTGGAAGCATCTTTGCTTCCCAGATTTTCCTTTACACATGCCTTAACACAAAAATCACAAAAATGTATAGTGTTTTATAAAATGACGCCATTCCTCGACAGCCGATGTTGTAGTAGTAACAGTAAGCGGATATAAATCACAGCATTTGGGACGGAGCAGGGCAGGTCTGCAGGTCCGTATGTGGACGAGCTCTTTCTGGTCACCAGCTGTTGAAGTGTCTCCATCTAGAGGTTAACTAGCACTACTACAATAACAGACCTCATAGCTTCACTGAGCAACATGCCTTGTAAGCTTCACTGAGGCTGGGTGTTTGTTTGATTTTTATTCGGCGATATTTTATGTCTCATGGATCTGCTGTACCATTAACTCCCTCATGAAGCGTGTTTTTCCTTCTGTGGCATTGTTTTTCCTCCGCATCTCTGTCTCCTTCTTCACACTGCGCTGCCCCGGTGTGTTTGCACACACAGACAGAAAGGTCGTGGAGGTCGGGTACTCATATCCGCTCTGCAAACACTGATTCACTTTCAGCAGCACAATGAGAGAGCAGAGGATTCTGGGAGATAGACTACACCGGCTTGTGTCACTGTGATAAATATCGGAAAAGCTGCAAGATAAAATTTGGCACATATTACAACCATGATGCTCAGATATACTCGTCATACTGATGGAAAAAAGTAAATAATTAAAAGCAAATCATTATTCAATATTATACAGCAGCCGTGTTCTTGAATTCTTGAACCTGATTATTCAAAAGGTGTTGATTAATATTTCTATAACAGCAGCTCTGACAGAAGCGCAGCTCCAAATCACAGGTTTATATTAATGCGCTCGTTCTAATACGTTATCGTTTCCATAGTAGCAACACTTTAATGGGGACTTGTAAGTCCCATGATGTTATTTAGTGAATTCAAATGTATCATTTATCTGTTAGGAGACCTTAACATTTATGGAAGGAGTCTCCAGTGTCAGCACTCAGGAAATTTTCCAACATGGCAAAGTCTTCAGGTCAGAGGGGTTTACAGAGTTCGGTAACATGACAAGCTTATTGTCTTATTAATTTGAAAAGAGAGGCTGGTGAGGGAATGACTGTTTACAGCTGCTATAATGTAAGTGAGAACAGGAACTAACCTGTTTCACAGCAGGTTTTGACAGCAATGTTATGAGAAATCTGCCTTATACATAATCGAATTATGTTTATAAAATTACCTAAATTATGTATTATATCCTAATTAATGCTGTTTGAAGTTTTGATGTTTGGTGACCTCATGACCCCTGGCTTGACCTTATGAACCTTAGGAAACGCCGAGTTGAGTGAACACAGGACTCGTGGGATATAGATTCTCTCTTATTTAATGAAAACACAGCAGTGTGTGCTGTACAGATGAATTCCATGATTGCCATATCACAGTCTATTTAACATGAATGATTTCTTTCCTAGCCTGCAGCCAGATGGACGTACATTCTGTTCAGAGCTTGCCAGTTTATGCAGTTAAAAATGAATAGACACCCAACGTGTGCACACAGTCTGTAGATAGTAGCCGTAGTGAACTGCTCATACTAGTGTGAAATTGTCAGAACAGAGAGCTCTCTCTCTCTCTCTCTCTCTCTCTCTCGCTCTCTCTCTCCCTCTTGATGATGATGCGTCTCTGAAAGCGTTGGTGTGTGTGTTTCACAGTTTGTTAGGTCTCCGAGGATTGTGCAAATTGGCTCGATCTTTTCTCTTTTCTCTCTGTTTAGAGATGATGATGATGATGCAAGCAGGAAGTGGAGTTGTACAGAAGCTGTGTTGTGGAGTTGGAGCTCAGCAGGTGGTCCCTCCTGTGGTTCGGTTCTATGTCTATTTCACTGTTACTGTCTCTCTCTCTCTCTCTCACTCTCTCTCTCCCTCCCTCTCTCTATCTCTCTCTTTCTCTCTCAAGATCCAATCTCCCACTGCACACTATAAGGCATACTTAATCCCAACATTAAAGAGTGGCAGAATGAATGCGATACCCAATGGAGTGACGTTATTCCCCTCATCCATCATCACCTCGTCCCGCTGCGATCACGTACTACTCTCCATAGTGTGGGACCTCATGCGAGGAAGACATTAGCCTGAGTGTGAACTGTGTGAACTGCGAAACAGCTGCTTAAATGCCAAGAGCAGACGCCTGTGTCACCAATCACTCTGTCATGCTACTTAGCAGGAGAGGGAGATGAAGTTCAGTTTTACATTACTAAATAGCATTAGGTGAGTTGAAGCAGCAGTTAATTTTTCTTTTCTTTTTTTTTTTTTTTCATATCTGCATGAACACGTATCTAACCAAATTTGTCCAATTCAAAAGCACTACCAAGAGAGTCTGACGTCTAAAGATAAACTTTATTGTGCTTGTCTGAGAGAGAGAAAACTCAACATGACCCTGCAGGACTGAGATTATCAAATGGCTGCTGGCAAGATATTTCTCTCCAGTTCCACAAAAACTAAATAGAATCTGTATTTAAAAAAGTATAAAGTATAGAATATTAAATAAATTGAATTATACCAGGGTGCCGTTGAATGGATTAAAAATGTGTGTAATGGCTGATATGGAGAAGTTTTCTGTCAGAAGAATTTTTTTTTTTAATGTTTATGGAAGGAGTCTTCAGTGTAAGCACTTCAGGACAGAGGAGTTTCTCTGTAACATGATAAGCTGTGTTTTTTTTTTTTTGTCGTATTAACTTCTTGAGAGAGAGTAAAAAGAGAGGCTGGTGAGGGGATGAATGTTCACAGCTGCTATAACATAAGTGATAACAGGAACTTGTTTCATAGAAGTTCCACCACATTAAATGTAACTATAAAAGGTTAAAAATGACATGTCATCCTTTAATAAATAAAAAATATATATAATCATTGCTAAATTGTTACGGTGTAAGAGAAATAAAACACTTCAGCACTGTTGTTATTGGAAAATATTTATAAAACGTCTGTCACTCCAACAGTAACTCTGCTTCATCACCACCACCCTGTCGTTGCTTATTTTCCTATGATAGCATGTCCCCAAGTGTTTTATTCCTTACATCACTAATAGATATGAAGAATCACTAGTTATTCAGAATTTACAGTTAGCAATGCTATGAACTGTTGTTTGTTGATAGTAGAATTCTGAATAATAAATGATTTGTTCATATCTGTTAATAATGTAATAATGAAAGTTATTATAAACTACATATAGATAATAACACAGAGCGGTTAGACCAAAAAAAGATGATTGCTAATGTCAGAAAAAAACCAGCAAGGAGCAGGCAACTAAGTGAGGAAGAACTGGTACTAAAAAGTAGACACAGAGAAATTTGGAAGGAACTGGCTGAGATCGTTAGTGCCTCTGGTGAGTGTGCATAGCTAGTACAGTTAGCTTGCTTTGCTATACTGCCAATGAAGCTAGTACAAAGCCTACTACCAACACTCACACTGATTAGTGCGGTATTTAATTTGGGTTTAACTAGTTTTAGAGGCACTTACATTTTTGCTAATATCATTCCTCATCGCAACAACAACAGAAATCATTCGGCAGGCCACACCCACACATGACCACGGTAGCAGTCGCTACATTTTCACAAGTAACAAATGAATTGCGGATGTAGGGTAAGACTCCTGTTACAGGCTTGAAGTGCTTGAATGTTTTGAAAATCCTGAAAATAGGTGCTTATTTTTTTCAGAATGCACTCATAACCATTCTGGGTCCCTGGAGGACTAGTGGTTAGGCCATAGCGCTCTCACCGCTCTGACCTGGGTTCGATTCCAAGCCAGGGAACCAACCCTAGCCATTGGGGTTGCGTGCAACAGTGTGCTCTAAGTGCCGGTCCCAAGCCCAGAGAAAATTGTGGAAAGTTGTGTCAGGAAGGGCATCCGGCGTAAAAACTGGGCCAAATCAAATACGTGGACCAGTGATCCGCTGTGGCGACCTCTAACGGGAGCAGCCAAAAGAGGAACAACCCATAACTACTCTGACATTCCATTCATAACCTGATGCTATATGCAAACAAAGTCTCCTGTATAATCCTTGAATATAAAAATATTAAGTCCTTGAAGAGCCTAGTATTTCATTCTGAAGAGTCTGTACAGCTTTTTTTCCCCCCACCACAGTGGATGTGTGTCAATAAGAAAGATAAGTGTGTTCAAAGTGAGATAAAGCCAGATGTAACCTGAGTTTGGCCATTTGAGATGCACTGTAGAAGATCCAAGTGTCTATAAAGCCTTATGGGATTCCCCCAAAATGGCACCATCATACGCTGCTGCTGCTGGAGCGTGGAGAATTTCTTTATCACAAAGACACAAAAGACAGAAATATAAAGCACCAAAATGATGTAGGTTTTACCTGTGCGTTCTATTTTTATTCCTTTTTGACTTCACATAATCAGTTTCTTTGTCTCCTTCGTTCAGAAACGGTGTAGGCGTCTGGATCGACTGTGACACGAACCTCCTGATGGTGGTAAAAATAGTCGGCGAGCTGATTTAATTTCGCAGCCTTGTGTTTCTCCCTGAAGAGAGGATGATTAGGGTGAAGAGAAGGCGGCACGTTTGGGACCGTCTCTGTATTCTGGCTGCTTGGAAGGGGATGAAACAGATGCTGCTGCTTTCAGGCAAATGCAATTAAGTGCACAATCAAATTAAAGGCCACCGTTGTGCGGTCCCTCCGAGGGGAGCTGGGAGGCAAGCATTGAAACATGTCATGTGTTAAGTTGCTAATTGTGTGTTGTTGTTGTTGCTGTGTGGAATGCTGTTTTCATAGATGGCATTCGTCACTCTTATTGCGACACTATAAGTCAATAGCTATGCATTTATCACTGGATATCAGCCTTGTGTACAATTCGCCATCTCTTTCCTGTGTGTGCGTATGCATGATTGCTCTTTTTCTCCAGATGATGCAGATCGGCAAATTAACCACGATCACACATTTCGCTATTATTTCGACTTGTCATACCCACGCTTCTTGCCCAGGTACTGGGGAGTGCTGTTATGGGAAAAAAATTGATGACAGGGTGGTATGATAAAGCTGAGTTACCGTCACCACCCTGATGAGGCAGGATGCAAGTGTGTGTTCTCAGTGAGGGCTATATTTTGGGTAATCTAAGGATCATAGTCATATTTCAATGCGAGGGTCAATACACATGCTGGAAATCTCAAAAAAGTGTAATCCACAATTAAACGATAACACAGGCACTAATCGGAAAAGCAGAAGATAACAGACAAGGAATAATGCCCAGAAATGCACAATATGATAGACAAGACCTTGAAATAATAAAAAAAAATAATCAAGGTGGGACATGGAACAGGTGAACACATTAGGGCAATCAACCAATGACAAGGCAGGATCAGAAGCGGGACTGGAACTAAAATGAACACACATGGCAAAACATAAATAATGTGGAAACATGAATGCTGGGAAAGGCGATGTTCACGGAGGGGGAATTCATAACACTTGAACTTGATTATTTTCCTATAATTGCATACCCTGAAGTGTTTTATTCTCCTTATACCACAGCATTTTAAAAAAAATTAATTTAAAAAAATAGCAGCTGTAAACAGGCATTTCCTCAAAACGTTTTCTTTCTTCTTAATATTGATAAGATAAAACAGCTTGTCATGTTGAGAAACTGCAAAGTATAAACTCCTCCTTTATTTTTGGCTGTTACAAAGTGCTGACACTGGAGACTCCTTCCACAAATGCCAAATAACCATATCCTTACAGAAAACGTCACCATATCAATAATTAAATCAGTTTACTATAGAAATGATAACGTTACAACAAGCGCATTAATATAAACCTGTGATTTGGAGCTGCACCACTGTCAAAGCTGCTGTTCTAGAATATTAATCAACACCTTCTGACCAATCAGAAGGATTAAGGCTTTTGCGTAAAGGCCCAGCAGTGGCTTTTGGGTAGTTTTGAAATTTGAACCCATTACCTTCCAGTCACTAATACAGAACCCCAAAAGTGTCCCTGTGGTAGATAATGCATGATAAAGTGCCCTCTAGGATGCCATTACAGTGGAAAAAATGTGATGATGTGCAATAATGGCTGCCTTTCGAATGGAAAAAAATTTATAAAATGCCTCTAGGGTGCCACTTCATGTGAGAAAACATGATGCAGTGCCCTATAGGGTGCTGCTATGTGCTAGAAAACATGAAGAGTCTTCTGTTGTGCCCTTCCAGTGGAGACTACATGATGCAGTGCCCTATAGGGTTCCCCTACATGTGAGGAAGCATGATGAATTGGTCTAATGGGTGCCCTTTCTGTGGAGAACACATGATACAGTTTCCTATAGACTCCCCTACATGTAAGAAAATGAGATAAAATGCCCTCTAGGTGCTCCTATGTGCCAGAGAACGTGATGCAGTGCAGATGCAGTGCTATATATTGCTTCATGCAAGGAAACATGAAAAAATTGCCTTACTGGGTGACCTTTCAGTGCCCTACAGGGTTCCCTTACATGCAGGAAAATGGGATGAAGTGCCCTCTAGGTTTTCTTATTTTTGAGAAAATGTGCTCTCTAGAGACCCCACTGTGTGTAGGGGGCGCCCTTTTTATTTTTCCGCCCCTGCCCCTTAGGCACTCCTGCCAGAACCCTAACTGTGGAACTACCGCTTATTATGAGAGCACAGGCCCTCAAGGACCTGAGAGTCAAATCAAGTGATGTTATGACGATAGTGCTAACAGCAGGACAGGATGAGGCTGCACCAGTGCTCAGAAGAGATGACTGAAAACCAAGAGGTGAGAGGTGCTGGGAAATGCATCCACATGTGGAGGAAAAGGATTATCAACATCCTGGAGCTGATAAATAAATGAAAAGCCAGCGCTTTATGGTGTGTCACATCACATAAAGCGGCCCAGATACAGGACTGGCCATCATCCTGCAGCGTTACGACCGAGATGATGGTAATGGAGGTGATGATGGTGTCTGAACACAAGATGACAGCAATGTCAGTGTTGCCACGGGACTGTTAGAGTGGCTGCGAGTGTGTGTACGTGTGTGTGTGAACTCTGAATGGAAGGCTGTGATGGATCACAGAGGAGGCGAGGAATCCAGAATGGGCCTCGGAGGTGTATGATGGCAGATCATGATGCAGGAGCTCCATTATGGAGAGAACAGCAAAGAGACCCAGAGCATCTCCCAGCAGATCCACGGAGATGATAAATGTCCTGCTGTGCATCTGTGTATGAACTGGTGTTTGTCCACTCTAATGTCCTCGCATTCGACACAGTAATGACCGCTTGGCAGTGCTACTGAAGATCAGCGCTGGGTGTGATTAATTCTTCCAGATTGGGTATGCGGAGATACATTGCTATCTATCTTATTTTCAGCATACACTTATACTCAGTCTGTTGAAGATATTTTTTCTAGGCTAATTATTAGCTGACTGTCTCACTCTCAGCACTAGAGACTAACATTAGCTAGTTTGTACAACTGCTATAATACCTGGTAATAGCTTAGCAACTATTTACATTAAGATTCCATTAACTAACATTATTAACTGCATTTTATTAACTCAGCACTGTTGAGGGTGCTGTTATAGGAAAGTTATCAACGACAGGGTGGTGTGATATGGCTCAGAGTAAACTATTACAACCCCAAAGTTGATTATTTTCCAATAGTGCTGAAGCTGTGTTGAAGTCTTTTAATCCTCTTATACTACAGCAATTTGCCAACAATTATATTTTATATTCATTAGAGAACAGCACATCGATGTTTATCCATTTATAGGTGTGTTTAATGTTGTTTGTGAAACAAGTTAGTCCATATATAGTTATAGCATATGTTATAGCACCTACAACCAATCTCATGAAGCTTATACTGTAATTTTATCAAAAACTTTAACATTTCAGATCATCTCGGATTAATTATCTCCTCATGATATTTCTCTCAGTTTCACATTTTCACATGGTTGAAACCTTATTCGAAGAAGAAAGACAGAAAGGCAATCCAAGCATCATTTTTGAAATATGTAAAATGTAATAAGTCAAAGAGGGAAAAGAAAAAAGGAAGTATTTTTAAGAAATCCAGTTACTGGGTTAATAGAGAGCTGAGTGGGACCAGCGAGAGGAGCTCAAGATGGCGTCTTGAACTGCATCTATGTAACTGAAGGTGATTTTTCAGATTTATTAGTTTTGTTTGCATCCATGAGTGATTGTTTTTGTGTTTGAGTCTTCAGAAGCTCTCAGACAGTTAGGCCCCATCAAAGCGTCTGAAAAGAAGAGAATCACCTGCTGCTCCACACAACACTTTCTGATCTCTTCAGCCCCCCTCAGGTGCTTTCAAGTGATCCAGAATACAACCCAGGCCCAGATCTGAGCAGCTGAGGGTTAAGAGTCTTGCTCAAGTGGCTCTCTGGCAGTCCTTGGGTATGACTTCTAACTTTGACGCATCTTTAACCACCGAGCCACCAGTTAGTCATCACAAAAAGCCAGTAAACACACTACTTCACACACAGCTCTTATTATAAGAGCTCCTGGTCCAGACCTATAAATCTGGAAAAAAAAGTCTCCAGTTTCCATGGATACAGACTCAACTGTTTGCTTGTCCTGTGTCTGGTGATATATTTTATATGTGATGGCATGTGTTTAATTTCGTACAGGCTCTCCTCAGGACATGAGGCGTTTGACCTTTGTTAAAAAAAAAAAACAAAAAAAAAACTCAGAATTCATTTGAGGACTTGATCTGTGAGTGGTATAGTACAAAAATAAATCTCCTCTCAACATGATTTCAACCATTAACACCACCAACCTATGCTATTTCTGAAAAGCTTTTATGAAAAGACTCAAGGACATTGCCTGAGACAGGATGATGTGGGTGGATTTTGTGACAACACGTTTACAACAATTTACTTACAGGGTTATAACCAGGGTTTCCAGGCAACCTAATGGCCAATCAGCTTAATACCAAACCTCAAACTCCATCTCCAAATCCTATACGTTGCTTTTTAAGTCCTGGGACTTGACCGTCTTTGCAAAATATTTTGTAATAAGTAAGTAATAAAACAATTGGGAAAATAATCATTGACAGGATGGTGGAGTAACTGTTACCACCATGATTACTGCAGTTGATTATTTTCCCATAAATGCATATCTTGAAGTGTTTTATTCCTCTTATATAACTGTGATTTAACAACAATTACAATTTATTAAAGAACATCATAATTTTTAGCCATTTATAGTTACATTTAATGTTGAGGAACAAGTTAGCTCCTGTTATCACTTATACTATAGCAGCTATAAACATTTGTTACTCTAGTAGCCTCTCTATTTGTGTCTCACTTAAAGTTAATGAGACAAAAATGCACCTGTCATGTTACAGAGAAACCAGAAACAGGAAACTCCTCTGTCCTGAAGAGTTTCCCACGTCGGAGAGCTTACAGTATCTCACAGAGACGTTACAGCTTTACCTCTGACTTTTAAACACCGACACTGGAGACTCCTTCCATAAATGCTAAATAGACTTCTCCATACAGAAACGTCACTATATCAATGCTTATACGTTTGTCGTTGTTAAAAAACAAAATCTGTTTATCACTTTTGAGACATTTTTGAGGAGCGTCTGTCTTATAAATCTCTGTGAATGAGTTGTTACTATAGAAACGGTAACGTATTAGAATGAGCGTGTTAATATAAACCTGTGATTTGCAGCTGCACTACTGTCAGAGTTACTGTTATATGGCCAATCAGAATCGAGAATATAACAGCGCTGTGGTATAATGGTTATTATAACAGGCACATTTATGGTTCAGGTATCAGCTTTCAGAAAGCCTTCTAGTTTGGCTTCAGTTAGTCGTTTATTGTTCCGTGTACTTTCCTGGTTTCTGATTGCCTCTGATTTTCCTGTGCCTGTGATTTGATCTCCAGTGCATTTTGACCCAGATATCTGAAAATGCCTGAATAAAAAGACTCTGGCTCGGCAAAGCTGAATTATTTCAACTTGCTGCCATGCGGGGGATAAATATGACCTCGGTCACCAAGTAGGTGGAACAACCTGTGTATTTTCTCCATATTTCCCATGAAAGCTTCCTGGTTTGTTTCCACGTTGCCGTAATTGAACCTGTCATTTCCTCGTCTGTTTCCTTTTGGCTTGAGATTGCACCTCCATTTGAAGAACAAATCTCAGCGTGTTGTGAGTGATTGGCTGCCAATTACCCTTCCCCGCAGAAGCAGACAGCTCCAGAGTGACAAAAATAAGCAGGTGAAATCATTTCGGAGCCAAACAACATATGGGCAGCTTTGTTCCACAAGCTGTTTGATGATTCAGGTTGTCCCTGTACTCTGCCAATTTGCATTGAAATGATTTCAGTTATTACTGGGTCTGCGTGCACATCGCACTTTAGACTAATGAGACTGTCCCTTTGTTTATCCCTTACTCAACATATTGCATTCAAATAGTCTCTATCGCGAGAGCATATCCGCTTTATGTGCACATTTATCCATGACTTATGTTTTTATTGCAAGTAATCTACTGCAATCTCTAAACACAATTTTTAGAACTGGATTTATGCAACTATTTAATGAACCTAATGAACTGGAAACTCATTAAATTCTGCTCTTGTATTTTGGGCAACGAACCCGTACTGCTAAAAGTTCAACGCTGGTGAACAGGAGGTTAGTGAGTGAGTTTAAACCCCACGACAGAGAGCAAGAAAGCCGACCGTCGATTCTCAACTGCTCAGAGCTTTAATTGGATCCTGTCTTACTTCTAATTTGATTGATTGAAAGCGTTTGCCAAAATAATACTCATAAACACATTTATTCTGACCATAGTTACGCAGGGTTCTTTTGGTTCTGTGTTTAAAAATATGCAAATCTACTCCCCACTCGCAGAAAATAACCTAGTACGCATCATAAATGTAGAGAACAATGTGTGTCTAATATCTGACCTCAAATGACCGGGCTGTTTAGCTTAATTCTAAACCATTGTTTTTCTAATTATTAATAATTCTATCCATTTTAAACATAGAGAATATGTCTAATATATCTCTAGCCTCAGATGATGGGGTTGTTAGCTTATTTATAAATATTCACTGTGAAAAATGACATTGCAGCAAAGGAACATATCTTGAATATAGTAAAATATATCTTGTATTTTCTTTTGTAAGGTTATAGTAAACACATTACAAGAATATTAAATAAGCTTTCAAGCTTGAAATAGTCTTATTCTGCTGCCAGGCAATTTTGCCCATTTTAAGCATTTATTTCTAAAAGCAGCAAAAATGATCCGCCAATAGAATAAGACAATTTAACGCTTGAAAATAGTAAAAAAAAAAAAAAAAAAAGTCTGGATATAGGTTTATTAATAATCTTATATTATATCTATCTATCTATCTATCTATACAGTATCTCTCTCTCTCTCTCTCTCTCTCTCTCTATATATATATATATATATATATATATATATATATATATATATATATATATATATATATATACACAGACATATACAGACGTTTTTATACAGTGACAGAGTTTGTGTGATTTTGCCTTTATACACCACCACAATGGATTTAAAATAAAACAATCAAGATGTGTAGACTTTCAGCTTTATTTTAAGAGGCTCCACAAAAATATGGCATTTACCATTTAGGAATTACAGCCATTTTCAACAAAGTGCCTCCATTTTCAGGGGCTTGATGATGTGACTGCTGACAGAAGTAGCGACCCTAAAAACTGATAGGATGCCGCTTCACAGTGCAGGTGGATAATGACCCTAAACATACTGCGAAAGCAACTCAAGACTTTTTGAAGGCAAAGAAATGGAATATTCTTCAATGGCCAAGTCAGTCGTCTGATCTCAACCCAATAGAGCTGCTTTTCACTTACTGAAGACAAGACTGAAGGCAGAAAGACCCACAAACAAGCAGCAACTGAAGGTGGCT